>CAIGRM010293871.1:0-23374 GCA_903798335.1 Fraxinus albicans | reverse complement strand
ACCAATGAATTAATGTACCAACTCATCGGTGCTTAGGATAAGATAAACACCGGTGTTCATTAGATCATTTCTCTATATATATATATATATATATATTTACAAAACAGTGAAAACACGTTCTCTTTCCTATTTTCGAAAACACGTTTTTGAAAACAAGTTTAAAATTTATAAAGAAAAAATAGCGACTAATTTGTCGTTTTAGGTGTTTTCAGTTATAATTTGGCCAAAATTTTCAAAACGCATTTTCGTTATTTTCAACCATCAGCGCACCCGACCGCCACTGCACCACCTCGACCCAACCACCACTGCACCACCACCACCAAAATCGTCACAAGAAAGACACCCACCGCCACAGCCAAAATCGCTACCCAACCACCGAAAAATTGCCACCAAAAATACCCCCAGCCACCGCCACATCCAAGACCCCCACCAGAAAGACCCTCACAGTCACACCGCAAAATCGCCACCAAAATCGCAACACCAGAATAGCCAAAATCGCGACCCAACCACAGCCAAGATCCAGCCAAAATTGCTATGACAAAATCACGATCCAACCAGAGTCAAAATCGCCACAGCCAAGACCCCCGCCGCCACAGCCAAAAATCGCGACCCAACCACCAACGCATCCAACCACAACACCCAAACCAACCACCACCAGTGAAGAAGGAGAGAGAGAGAGAGAGAGAGAGAGAGAGAGAGAGAAGTGAGGAGGGAAGCGAACGCATTTTCCATTTTTTTAATTTTTTTAAAAAAATTTCAAAATGTTAAAAAGAACATATTTTCAATAATCTTAAAATGGACACTCAAAACACAAAATCCAAAATGAATTCAAAACACAAAACTGAAACACAAAGAGAAAACCCCTAATGATTTTACAGCCTTTTCATTTGCAACATGTAAGACGTGAGAAAGTATAATTAATGGGATGCTTTGCTTTGAACAACAAATTATTGTGGCATGTCAACCTATCCTTTACTTGCTAAGTTTGTTAGCGTTCTCGTGGTACAAGTCATTGGCAAATTTAGGCATTTGTTTGAGCCTCATTTTTATTTTATTTTTTGAAAAAAATAATTCTTGAATAGGGTTGATCCCACTTGAACTACATTTCTTAATAAAATAATATTATACCCAAATACGAAATTTTTCCTTATTTTTTAATCACACATTTTCCATCAATACACTATTTAAAAATACATTTTTTTATAAAAAAAAAAATGAAGCTCAAACAAGCCTTAGAGGTAGGGATGGCAAAAAAACTCGTCGACTCGGAAAAAGCCCGAGCCGATGCTTGGGCCAACCCGTGGCCCGGGCGAGTCTGCCCATTAAAAAAAATTAAAATTAAAATTTTTTAAAAGAGTTGCCAGCCTTCAATATTAAAAAAAAAAAATCAAAAAACTCGAGCAGGCTATGCCCGCTAGAGCTCGGGCCGAAAGCCTCATTTTTTTGGTCGGGCTTTGCTCGGCGCGGGCCCAAAAAAGCTCAAGCCGAGCCCGAACTTTTTTTTTCGGCTCAGGCTCAACTTGACTCGACTCGACTCTTTGACATAACTACCTAGAGGGAACTTTAGCAGCTCATTTTATATTTTTACTTGTATTATGTAGAATTTTTTGGGAAAATATGGTCTCAAACCTTTCATTTTGTTGTAAAATTTACTCAAAACTTTTTATTTATGTCACCTATAGTCTCAAATTGTAGCAGCAGAAGGACAAATGGATGAACCGTTAGTTGATAAACGATTTTTTTCTCTCTTTTGACCAATTATAAAGGGATAAAATAGTAACTTTAGATTACCACATAAAATAATTAAAATAACAAAACCAAAAATAAAAGAAGAAATAAAAATGATCTTAACTCTAAGAGAAATGTCTAATGATCTCGATGTAACTTCGAACTTAATTTTTTTTAATCCAGTAATAAATTCGTCCTTAAGCATAAGGTTATTTTATGTATACAGTAACTGATAAATACTCGTAAATCAAACAGTCTTAATTACAAAAAATATATATATATAGAATTTATGAGTGGTGCTTCATGACAAAATTTTTAGAGAGATGCTACAGGACACGCCCGTGTACTCGACCCCACGCCCCCCTCGTCCCATTATTTTATTCACCTCGGGCCTCCCTCATTGTGAGGGGACGGTGAGGTCGTGTACCCCGAGCATGTAAACGTCTGGGTACATTTAGTAAAATTCAAATTTTTAACACTTATCAATTTTTAATTAATTTTCGTCAAGATAAGACACAGCACCTGTCTGGTGCCTTTGAATAATATTCAAAATTTATTTACTAAAAACTATGAATATAAAGGTTGATTGGCAATTTTTCTTTTCGTTTCTTTTTGTTTGCCGAGGTAGGTATCGCGCATTGCACTCCACGGCGCACCTTAGTCACGCACTGTGTCTCTGTCAGATACTTCTTAAAGTTCACTTCAACCCCATCTATACATCATATACATCTCTACAATGAGCATCAGAATAGACTCAATTACAACTCAAAACCCTAGCCTGAAGAGAGCTTATTCTCCTTCTGCAATGGCTCTCTGTTATTCTCCGCACTCGTCGCTAGGGTTTGAAGCTCGGCACAGACCGGACAATTACTGTAAAATGTCTATTGTAGCCCGGTTCGTTCAGCCCAGAGGGCTTGGCCTTAAACTGGTTCCATTACGGAGGCGGAATTTTCGGGAACGTTCAGTTCTGTCGTTCGCGGCTTCACAAGAGGAATCGGTGAGCTTACTTTGATTTTTATTTTCTCGCAGTGTTTCCGCTGTTTTTGTGTGTTGGGATTAACTTTCTGTGGTTTGAGAAAGATTGTAAGTTCTGCAAGAGTTGCTTGGATTTCGGTTTTTTAGTATTTTACTTTTTGAGTGGTATGATCAGACTTGTTATTTGATAACCGAAGATATGAATTATATAGTTTTGTTTTGTATTTTATTAATTTCTTTTGAGAGAGAGAGAGGGTTTTCGGCTATAGAAACTTTTCTGTAAGCTTTTAATAATTATGGTAACTGTTTGGATAAATATGATTGTAAAATAGGCTGCTGCGTCAATCCTTCTGAGATTAATTGTGACTACAATACCCAGTCGTCTTAGTTTGGAGATGTCATTTGAACAATAACGGCCACTACGAGAGTCATTTCCACTTATGAAGGGCAATGTTTTTTTAATACCGACTGTTTTCCTTATGTCATGGAAATGTGGCTTTTATATTGGAATGACACCAAGAGCATGTTTTGCTAAGCTTACAAGCTTAATCAAACATGATAGAAGTTCCATTGCAATTTGTAATTTTTGGGTTACCAGGATGAAGGGTTGTTTGTGAAATTATTAGAACTTAGTCATCAGCACACGAGCTCAATTATTCTTTCTGTTGAAACCTATCCTTGAGGTCGTTCCAGATTTCAAAGGCTGAATTAGCATATATTATGCTAGCTGAGATCTCCTTTCAGACGGAATTGAAGATCCATGATATAACCATGTTATTGTTTCGAATCCATGAGTTAACCAATTCAACATCAGTACCTTCCGGTTTTGATATACTTCCATCAATGAATCCAGTTTTATTCTTCACTGATAATGCAATCATCATTGCACGGCTCCAAGAGGCATAGTTCTCTCCCGTGAGCTGTTGTGATACAAGGATTAACCCTGGGCTATCAGAATGGTGAAGGAAAAAAGGACTAGAAGGTTCATCAATGACAGATTTACTCATGGCTGATCGCACTACAATAATTTCTTCTGATTCCATTGGTTCCATGAGTGTAGATTAATTCTAACAGATGAAGGAATGCACAGAACGGAAATGAGACTGGAATATTTTCTATGATACCATGTTAGATTGAGAAGGAAGATATTTTATTCATTCTCGAAAATTACATAAAATGAATGTACAAAGAGGCTATAAATAAGAATCAGAATTGGCACCAAAAGAAAAGAATAAACCAGCTGGACTAACTAACAATTAAGTTGGAGGAACTAACTAGCTAACAGACTAAGAGAAGTAACAAACAAACAGAAAGAATAATTGAACTCGTGTGCTAATGACTAAGTTCTAATAGAAATAATAAGCTCATGTAAAGTTTACAAGCATGCAATATATTTGTGATTTTCAGTGACTTTTTGGTTACTTTTCTAGGCTTGCCTTTCTTTTTGTTGGTTTTCCCTGGAAATTCTTTCATTTGAACTTGTAAGGCCTGATTTTGTGGCAATCTACTTTTCAGAAGCCTTCAGGTATTGAAATAGAGAAGGAGGAGGATCTTAAAGCGGGAGCTGAAGAAGCAGAAGAAGCATGGACACAAACATTAGATTCTTTTAAAGAACAAGCCTTAAAGATGCAGAGTATATCAAAGGAAGCGTACGATGTGTATTCTAAAAAGGCTATAGTCATTTTGAAAGAAACTTCAGAAAAATCAAAAGTTGAAGCAGATAAAGCTAGACATGAGCTGAGCAAAATTGCAAAAGAAGTTGCTGAAGAGAGTAAAAAATATTTAGCCACAGTTGCAGAGAATTCCCCTGAACAAGTGAAGGATATTGTTGAAACCTTTGCCTACCCAGGGGATGAACTGAACGATGTCTCTGAAGTACGGGACTTTTATGTTGGAATACCTTATGGTATGTATACAAGTTCAAAAGATATAAGTGTGTAATATGCTTGTATATATACCTTATGTTGAACTTTAGAAGAGATGAAGAAGAACCGGCAGTGATCTCATTCCATTGCTCATGCTTTCCAGGTGCGCTTCTTTGTGCTGGCGGCTTTCTATCTTTCATGCTAACTGGAAGCGTTTCTGCAATCAGATTTGGTATTATACTTGGTGGTACTCTTTTGGCCATCAGTATATTAAGTTTAAGATCATGGAAAAAAGGAGAGTTGTTGCCTTTAGCCTTGAAAGGACAGACAGGTATCTATTTTCCTGGATGCTTGACACTAAACTGTATACAACTATCTAGTATTGGTGACATATTGATTGACGAGTGAGATACTCAGATGAAAATAATTGAATTTTGAGTTGATGTTAAAATGTGTTGACGGAATCATGCATAAAGCCCGTGTCATAATAGACTCAAGTTTATTGCCCCTCATATTTTAGAGATTCTGCAATAGATTTGCAGGTCAAATTTGTATTGACGTGCCTGTGTTACTCAAAGAAGATGAACAAAGAGATGTTGCCAAATATCACAAATGTGATTGTAATTGTTGTGTCTATCACAACAACAACAAGAAGCCAAGTCTTGTAACTCTCGTTCCTAACAAATTAGGTGGTCTGTTACAGGGGTCCTTTTAATCAATCCTCTAATACAGAGCAAAGGCCTCACTGAATCAGTTCTTTTGCAATCAACTTATGCAGTGTTTATTCTGATAATAGCTTTCACATATACCGTGCTCTTCTCTCTCATCTACACATTCAACTGGAATTACATTGATCTTATGAATGAGAACTTTAGGTCTACGTGTATTTCAATTAAATAAAATGCCTTTCTCTTCACTTATCCTTTATTGGAATTGCCACCACTTGTTGTCACACATTTTTATTTCTTATTTTATGCATTTTTAATATAGATATATTCCATCTTCGTATATTCTCCTTTATCTACCTAACATTTAGTGCATTACCGTATAGACTATAGTTCATTTAGCCCCCGTTTGATGCACATTTTGAAGGTAAAAATGCATTTTTACTGTTGATGTGATGGAGAATATGTGGTTGAAGAAGAAGAAAGAAAAGTTATTGATGTGATAAAAAATATTATTTTATTGAAGAATGTATGATTAAAAATGAGTAGAAGAATAATAATGAAAAAAATAATGTGGACCAAACAGTGCCTTAATAAGAAGTCTATTAACTTTTCTTTTAACTTAACATTAGCATGTAGTTATCTATTTGTTAAAATCATTATAGCACTTGTCTGTACATTTTTATTCTAGCTTCATCTTTATTCTTACCATGACTAAAACTAGAAGTCATTTCATACATGATACATTCTGTGGTGCTTCTATGCAATAGAAAACCGGTTGGCTCATGAATAGATTTGGTTTACTTTTAGTTTCTACATTGGGACGTAACTGTGGTATTGCATCATTAATGTATTTTCTATCATTTCCGCAGCAATTGCTACCATATTGTTTCTTAGGGATTTGCGCGTATGGTCCATGGTAACATCCTCTTTTTTTTCTGCAATTTTGAATATTCTAGTCTCTTTTCATTTTTGATCAATAAAGTTTGAGAACACATTCTTCTTCTTTGTTTGCCTTAACATTTCCTATATTCCCTTTCTTTGCAGCGACCATTTATTGCCAATTTTGTTACAACTATCATAAGGTCTGAATCCCTCTGAAATCTTAAATTACTGTCAGGAAACCTTTTTTCAGCGTTCGTTTTGTCCAATTTATTTTATTGATATTTTGTTAACCACTATCACTGGTGGAAGTTTGTATTCAAAGATAGAACTAGGGGAAATAAAAAATAATAAAAGCTGCATAGTGAGCTAATTGAGATTTTACCAAAATAGTGTTTTACATTCGTGATAGACATTCATATTAACATAGTAAGAGTGATGTAATATCTAATCATAGAAAGAAGATAATGTGATGCGTAGACCTAAGTTAAATAATATCAAGAGTACATAAAATGACAAATTTAACATAATATAATTATTCTTCTAAATTTTAGTGAAGGCCTCTTTTCTTACCTGCTCTCAATATAAGCATATATTGGCTTTATCTGGCTTCTGACAGTTCGCTTGCAATGTGCAGTGGCGCAGTGGTAGCGTTCTTTGTGTATAGGATCATTAGAGATGGTGGGTACACAAAGGGAGGATCCAGTTTGGAAACCGGGCCAGAAAATTAATCCTCTTGTAAAGGTCTATGCAGCTTTTTTATATAGCAAATTTTGTACTATTTCTGTATTAAGCATATGGCATTATCGTGTTTTAGGTTTCTCCAGGCTTTTGACTAAAATGTTCTGCAAGTTTAGATTTTAGTACTGCCTTTTCTTTATCAGGGTCTCCTCTCTTTCCCAGACGTGCTTCAGTTGAAGAGTCTGTCAGTATGTACCATGCAGTGGATTTGTCAAGAATTAATACTTTAAATAGCCCAGAATTACGGAATATGTAGATTTGTCAAGTGACTTGTTTCAACAGGAAGTTCGAGTGTATTATTTTGTAAGGCATGTAATGTGAGGAAATAAATTTGGATGGCCTATTGTGAATCTTTGTACTAAAAATCAATTGTTGCCTTTGCTTATCCCTTATCAAAGGTCATCTGTGTTTAGTTATTGACTTGCCTCTGTGAATCTACTCTGTATCCTTTCTACCAATTTTTATGAACTTCACTGACCACCTTCAAATCCATATTTCTTTCCAATAGTAAAAAATCATGATCTCTTCCGATGACAAACGCAGAAAAGCAGTTGCGCTTCTGATGGTTGTAGAATCTCGAAAGGCCAGACAGTGCAGTGGTTACTGGTCTTAGTTGGGTCGTGCTTCCTTGATAAAATTTTAGCAATGGTTATTGTGTCATCATCCATTTGGTTATAACAAAAGAAATGTATGCATGCTTCTATTAACAGCCAAAGACATTCCATGTGTATTATAGCATGTAAATGCTTGATCGGTGAACAGAAATATTAAAAATTGCCAGCAAACAGATATGCCATTTTACATGCACCATCCAAGGAAAATTCCCAAACGATTGGGAGTCTCTCAAAAGCATCCAGGATTTACATAAAACATGAACAAGATCTAGACTACGGTGTGAAACACAAGTGAGCCATGAAGATGTAGCTTCAGGGCAATAAAACGTTCACACAACCGTAAAATTACTGGTGGCGTAGAGTACAGAAATGTTCGCCATTCTTAACCGGCATGCTTTATTGTCCAAATCTCAGACATTCCCATGGGTAAGGTGATTAGGTACCTCCCCTTGATTATCCAAGGGCATGTACTGTGCCATGATGGCCCGAATCTCAGAGTCCATGTAGTGCTGCAGATGAATCAATGGCATGAGAATAAATAACGAGTAAATGACATAACTGGAACATGTATAAAAACTGTGCTTCCCTGGGATGACGACCCAATGTGGCAGGTAAGCCAAACAGAACCATACAATAAAATTCTAATTCTTATAAGCATTATTGACATCACATTTTTCAATAATTTCTTGCAGTCCAGATGAGTTTCACTTGATAGATCTAAAATAATCTGTTTAGCAGCCCGAACTAGTTCACATGTTTCTTTTGTACGTCACTTCTTAGACCTACTAATGCTTGGAATTAGAAAGTAGGTGGCCTATGTGATTGAGCTTCCAATCTCCCCACCCCCACAAAAAAAAAAAAAAAAAAAAAAACCAAACAGAGCCATAACCAAAAACACTGGTGAAAGGATAAACCTTTGTTGCCCTTGTAAAATTTGAAGTTCAGCTAAGATTTAAGAGAGAGGAATTGTACAGCAGTGTAGGTAAATCAACTAAGACGTACCCGGATCCTGTACTTGTACATAGCATATCCCCCAACTCCAGCGACAGACAAACCAAGAATGATCACCCACAAAAAGCCCCAGCTAAATTTTGTATTAACAGCTTTACCTGTATGTCCAGTTTAAAATGTCACATTAGAGGTAGAAAAAACTGATAACAGATGATAATTTGATGTATATATCTAAGTAGCATTGAAAACGAATAGCTACAAAAAGATCGAACTTGTCAATAGTGCATCAAAAATCAAGAGGCGCACATATTACATTCCAGATCGAGTGGAAACTCTGAAATGAATACTAATTTCAAGTTCCACAAGAATTTAGATAAGTATGAGGGAGTCTTCCTTTCAACTAGACATAACTTGAGTTTTCTGAAGCAAGCGCGTACATTATACATGCACACTAAAACATTTTTACACTTACTTATACATGTGTCTTGTTCATGCATGTATAACAAGTTTCCCTTGCAACTGCATTCATAACTTCCCCAAGTATTCTTGCATTTGCACTCTGGACATTGGCAGGCCAGCTTTTCCTTGCACTCATCAATATCTAAAAGCCATCAAAATTGAAGAACACAAGTCAATCTATCAGGAAATATGAACTAGCAGAAGCTAGCGACGTTAGTCTCCATCAGCTAAAATAGAAATTCTCAAAATCCATGCCAAGCAATGCTAGTATTAGTTATATTCACGTTAGTAGGAAATCTAGAAAATATTATACCTTCACACCTATTAACACCATCGCCCCTGAATCCTGGTGGGCATTTGCAACCTTTTGTATGGTCATCCTGAAGAATATAGATCAAACTGACTATATTTATATCAACAGCCAAAATGAATTTCTCATGTGACAAAACAAAGAGGGAAAACAACTTTGACGAGGAAAAAGCAAGAGAAGGAAACATATGCACTACAAGAAAGTCAGAAAACTCACAATGCATCCAGAATATGTCCTTCCGCCCTTGGTTCCCTTCCAACAGCCTCCATTATTTATTTCACATCTTAATGCTCCAGATGCTGTCGTACCAGGAAAAAAAAAAGATGTCATGAATGATAAAACTAAGTACGCAGTTCTTTGTAACCCCCTCCTTTCCTTAGGCCCGGGGTAATACTTTATGTTGATTATAGAGTTTCAAGAAATGCACTCAAGAGGAATGACCACAGAAACTCAAATAACTCAAGCAAGTTTGTTGGGCGCAGGGAAGAATAATTACATAAAGTGAAGAAAATAACTTTACGAGTTTATGTTCTATTAAAATTAAACAAACTGTTACACAAAGTTACAATGCCCGAAAATTAAATTGTTGTGGGAATCATGGTAGCTGCAATAATTACCTTCACAATGTGTATAACCATCACCAACAAATTTAACTCCGTTCAAAATGGGGCACTCACACACTCTCCCTCGGAAAGTGTCCTGTAAGACAGTTTTTGTGCACATCAGAAGGGATCAGCGGCCAAAAGATTAAAGCAAACATCGAAAGATTAGAGTACCCTGCATGCAGTAATATTAGCAGCCTTGTCCTGCCAGCATCCACCATTGTTTAACAAACACTCATTTGTTTCTATGTCTGTAAAGATACATAAAAACAAGTTGGGGAAGTCAGGCTGTATCTACTGCGCAAATATGATGCAAGATTGAGTTGCATTGCTTAGTTTGAAATAGGTCTTTCAAATAACATTCAGTAAGATATTCAAGATGTTCCTTCTTTCACTTTTTGTTTAGCAAAGAGAGGAGCCTAGATACATAATAATAGAGAACCGTAACATTAGAAGATAGAGATGGAGAGTGGACCTTCGGTCAAACAAATAGAAGGCTCAGTAGACTCCTCAAAACCTGAACATATGGCCTTAAGAACTGCTCCTTTGTCCAGCTTGCCTGAAAATTAGGATCGTTTTTATTAATATTATTTCTCAATGAAACGCGATGGCTATTTAGCTTCTAAAAGTTTGTACCTCTGTATTGTTGGTTATTTATAACCAGAGTTGGCAATATAGTCACATCTCCACGGGAGCCCTTACCTATCTGATACGATCATCATAAATTATCAACTCTTACAGAAACAGTTATCAAATTGCTGTAAAAAAGTAATAAAGGCCTTTCAGTTGGTAAAACCTGAGCATCTTGTTCGGCTTTCAGAATTGGGTTGTCTGCATCTGCCTCTGTATCTCCTACGCATTTGTCTATCTGCTGAATATCAATTCCTGAAAAGAATCAATAGTCAATAAGTAGAAAAATGAGAAGAGGATTTATTTATGACACAGTGAATAGCGGGTGAAGAAAATAAAAGTTCTTGATGGAAAACAAGATCAAATCCAAGTTCCAAGATTCAAATTATTAGCAATAAGGAGGGAGATTATGTTGGAGAACTCTATTAGCCTTCCATCTCCAGAAATTTTTTTGTTCATTGAGCTTAAGTCAATGGCAAGCATCACCAGCGATCTGACTCAATTAAACCTTATGACACGAGATAGTACTAATTTGACAATGAACAAGCAATGGAACAAGAAAGAAAGGGGTCCAAGAAGAGGAAGAATTGAGGACAGAGAGAAATAATTTTATTCAAATAATCAAGGGTGACTATTAAAATAAATAAGTTCTCTATTTATAGAGCAACTATTTAAAATAATAAGGAACTTCTACTAATCTTGAACTTTATCAAAATATTAAATTTAATTTAATCTAACCTAAACATCCATAATTGAAATTAAACTATATTTTAAATTCCTATCTAATCTATATCTCTATCTCCATCACCTTATCCCCCACCTACTACGGGTTGGGTAGATGGATCTTCTTCTCCAACACCACTATCCCAAGAGTCATCTCTGAAGTGAAACCATAAAGTTTCAGATCGCTTTTGTTGCTTTGACTCATTGATGTTAGGTTGACTTCTTCGCCTACTAATTGATACACTCCTATGTTGCTTTTCCTAACCAGTTCATCTAGTGATCTTCATTGAATATTATCAAAACATCTCAATAGGCTCTCCCATGATATATGCTCAAAGGGCTCGAACTTAACCAATTCAAAAATATTGTCATTTCTTATTCTGATGATCTTGTTTTCTTAGAAATCTATCTCAACGTTCTTCTCTCAACTACACTTGGTTTATGTATGTCTTAATATCTAAACATTAAGGTTGTGTTTGAGCCCTATTCTTGGGGAAAATAGGTTTTGAAATAGTAATTTTTGGAAGAATATGTGGTTAAAAAGAAGATAAAAGTTTTGGGTTTACGCATGCTATGTTAAAAAAAATTATTTCCTAACCCACAAAAAATTGAAATGGGTTGGGTCTAGCCTGGGCTTCCCCTAGATCCGCCAGTGTTAAGACGTTGTAATCATCAATAACGTCTCGAAAACAGAATGTCAGATTCATGCATGAGCTTAATATATAGTACGGATCTGAACCACTTCTCAATAAACACATGCAGAAAAAATTTAACCTACCTAGGGACTGGATTACTTGATCTGCACACTCTTTAGTGTACTTATTTTCTTTCATTGGACAGCGAATTGAAAAATCTGTAACATAGTCCCACCACAACCATGGCTTTCCACTTTCATTTGCTAACTTAAAGAAGCAAGCTTGGCGTAGATTTTGCACTACAACGTCCTTCCCGTCATATCCCCTACTGAAATCCTGTTCAGGATCTGGTGCACAATACCTCCCACGGTTGATACACTGTGACATGCACTGTTTGCTCAAAACAAAAGAATCCGGACAGTACCAAGTTATATAACGTGGAGTGAACTGAGTGTAGCCTTTCTTTTCAAGTATTTGGGCAGCTCCTTTGAAATTTTTTACAAACTCTATCTGGCTTTCACACTTGGGACCACACTCATCATTACTATTTGTCCAGAACTCGTACTCGACCCGTTCATCAGGATGTGGAAGTGCCTCCCTCCAATCAAGATTTATGTTTACCATATTTCCTTTCGATAATTCTTTCTTGATTTTATCCCCAAGATCCTCGCTGATAAGTGTGGATGGGATATTTATGTTTTGCAGATAATCCGCCCGAGTGTCCTCTTCTTCTGGGGTATCCATGGTAATCAGAGGCTCAACCCTATCATCTGCAACGAGAATAGCTGCTGCTCCAGCATTCTGCGCATTCCATGCCTTCAACGTGAAATAGCAATCTGCCACACATAGAGGTACATTCAGATACTTTGATGTCACAAATATGTAAATGCCTAATGTATGCTTTTGTGTAGTTTTTGAAGATTATTAAAGGTGTGTCAAGTATCTGAGCTGCTTGTCTGCACTTTAATATAAGCCAATGCAAACATTTATTGAGAGATGTAAGATGAGAACAAAATGAATGTCTGAAGTAACTAACAAAATTAAGATAAAAAGGAGCGGGGGACTGTGAACTCCAAATTTCTCTCTACAATACAGATAGAGGCTCAATTTAATCCGTGTTTTTCATCATTTGGGAATTTCATATTAAATCTAACTAGGGGTTTCACCAAGTTAACTGGAAGTATAGTTGACATTAAACAGTAATCACTTGCAAGTAATTCATACATTACATCAACAAAAACAAGGATCATCCTTTTCTTTTAAGACTTGCATACAGTCAAGTTAAACTAGTGATCCCAACTGACAAAATGACACAATGAACTTCCTCTTCATACAAATTTAACACTTAAGAAAATAAGCAGATAAATTTCCAAAAAAAGGACATAGAAATTAAGAAACTTTACCCCCCCTGTCAGCAAGAAGAAAGACAGGCATGCCCCCAGGCTTAGTCTTGAAGGAGATATCAACATCTTTAAAACTCTTGCATGCCTTTTGATTGGCTGCTGGGTAGACCACAGTTCCAACCATAGTCCCTCCATACTGAGGGACCCCAAAGTTTCCAATTGCACATTCATAAACATCCTTAAGTGAGTCCGGTGACGTCACCCTCAAGCTGTTCTTCTCCACAACAAATCTCCCCAAACAAGACCCAGATAGAAGAAACCAAACACATACCAAAAATCCAATATGCTCCCTCATTTTCGTTCAATAATGGCCAGTCCCAGATCAGATACTCAAATTCAAAGCCTTGTTCCCAAAACCCACTTGTCAAGACACAAAATTTCACCAAATTGTTACGAAAGTAAAATATTTTCGTCTAATTGATGAGAACCCAGATGATAAAACCAGTGATCCAGCAATAAGATCACTTTTATTGATTGTACGGTCTATTTATTGAGCTGAATTCATAATAAAAACAGAAAGTTGAAGAAAATTGGACAAAGAAAGGGGCTGTGTATGGATAGTAATTTGTAAAACATGTTATGTAAGAATCTGAACCGACAGTCGATCAAGTCCTAATCAGCAAACAGGACCATTTCTTTGCATATCAAAGTAATGTAAAACGTGATCCTTAATTATGCGGTGAACGGGTGAAACAAGGAATTAAAGATTTTCATTAATTAGCTGGGACCAACAGATCCGATTTGGGATGGATTTTGAGATATATTTGTTCTGCCAAATGGACCCTTAACTGATGATGGTTGCTGGTGAAGAGTCTGTGGGGGTGAAGCGTGGTCCAATGAGCTCATTTTGGATTATTTCTACTATGTTTGCATTGCATGTATGCCAGGTGTAATAGAAGCCTGAAATCGTGTACGGAATTTGTGGACAATATAACTGAGGATATGGCATGTTTGGCTTGGCTTAAAAGTAGCTAGAGAAAGATTTCCTTTTTTTCTTTTCAAAAAAGGTTGCTTCTGTGTATTTTAATAAAACTAATAATGAGAATTATATAGTTAAAGATACTATTAATATTAGTGTTCTAAAAGGCGTAATGCATTGCGATGCGTTGAGGTCGAGAATCAAGAATCACAAATTTAAGCGTGTCAATAAGGAGAAAAATGCGTCATAATACGTTTCGTACTTTTAATATTATTTTAAGTATAATAAATAGATTTTTATATTAAAAAAACAATTTTTTTATATAAAAATAAACATACACATTCACCTAAAAAAAGGGATTTCAAACAGGCGCATAAGGCGCCCCTAGTCGTGCCTAGGCGTGCATACTCGCGCATAAGGTGCGCCAAGGCTGTCAACAAACAATTTTGACCGCATTTTTACACGCATATCACGAATTCGACGCGTTTTCACCTCGCATCGTGCCTAGGAACCGCATTTCGGCGCATTTTAGAATACTGATTAATATATGTTATGTGTATTCCCATATTAAAGAGAAACTTGATATACTTATAAATAATTTATCGTACAACGTAAGAGGGATAATGGAAACGAGTGTTGATAATCTTTAGTGCAAGTTAATTATTCTAAAGGAAATCGGAATGAAATTATGAAAATATTCATGTGACGTAAATATAAATATGAGAGCGCGACTTTTTATTAATAATAAATGTTTCTATGTGCGATATACCTTTTTACCTATTGAAAATCGCAAAAAACTTCCATGTTCGAAACTTTTTATGTGAAAAACCTCTCTACCATTCGTCAAGATTCGTCAAATCCGACGTTAAAACAATAAAAAAAATGTCAAAATTAAAAGGAAATAATTGCAAATTCAGTACCCAATTTTCTTTTTTTTACAAATTAAATTCAATTTTTTTATATGTGTTACCTACATTCTCAAATCTTTAAAAATCCCAAATTTTTGTATAGCATCATTCTTCAACTGTATATATATCTTAATGAGATTGTGTTGTAATGTGTGTGAGATAATAATATATTCACAACAATTTTACCTTCATCACAGTCTTCTTTCTCTCCTACAGTAGCATCCTGGTAGTGTTGATCCTCTGCAACCAAACCATTCATATTGCTTTCAGCTTTAGTGAACTCCACTTCATCCATCCCTTCCCTAGTGTACTAGTGCAAGAAGGCCTTGCATCGGCAGCACATGACCGTGAACTGCCCAATCACTCGCCTGAACATTTCTTGTTAGGGATTCACTTGACAAAGTATGAAGAGTTCTTGTTCTAGACGTTAAGCATTTGTCCGCCAACCTCTTTGGTGCTCATATTGTTTTTCCTCTTGTTCTAGAAAGGTATATCAGTCAATCTCTCTTTCCTCTGTTCCCAATTCATTTTTCTTTGGTATTATCAGATTTGTAAGTATCATGATTGTATCAATTCATTGCATAAACAAATGCAATTGTCATCATGAGTAATACAAAATTATTTAACAAAAGTTGTAATAAACACAAATTAATCTGGACAAATCTCAGTTAACCTGCAGATCCAATCAGGATGACAATAAATCGACTACAGACTTGACCAGGTTAATTTTCTTGATCTTTACTTTATTAAATTTAATTTTTTTCTAACTCAATATCCAGATTAATATTTAAGCTTATATTCTGCATTAAGCTAGTAGTTGTGGGGCAATGGTGCCCATGGTGGGGGCACAGTCGAACTTGCAAAAAAAGTTGGGAGAAATTTTACGATCTAAAATTTATGTTCAAAAAAATCATACCTTGTGTAATTTTGCATCCGAAAATTTACATGGGATATAACTTTTTCGGATGTAAAATTTCAAAAAAAATTTATGTTATATTCCATATAAAATTTCCTAATAAAATGATGAAAATTATATTGAGAAATTTGTATCGCAAAAATAATAAATATTAATGAAATAACTGAATTTTTTTTAAAAAAATGCGAGTTAGACATCTTTCTTTAAAACTCATGTTTAACGTATTTTTAACTATTTTCGAAATAAGTTTTGAGATGACATAAGCAATTTGTAGATTCGATTAGCGTACGATCGTCGGAGAATTTTTAAAATTAGCATGCTATCGAAATTCAAATTTATTGTGAGTTTGCCCCCGTTTGGTGGAGATTAAAATCAAATTTTTAGTAAATTTTGATAAAAGTTAAACAGTTATGGATTTTATGAAATATGTTATTAAAATCAATTATTAACTTTGATTTAGATTGAATCGATACCAAACATGACTTTAAAAATCATTAAAAAAAAATTCTCAAAAGTTGGGGGGGAACCTGCCCCCAGGACCTCCCTGGGTCCGCCACTGCCCGCGATGGTAGGGTTTAAAGGAGATAACTTTATTTTTTTATTTTTCTACTTTTGAAGAAGAAGATGAAGTAGGATGGGGTGAGGTAGGATGGAAGATAAAGCTTTAAATGTTTGGAATCTTAGGTGGCATATATAAAAAAATGGATTTAATTTGTAAAAAAAATAAAAAGTTTGGATACTGAAATTGAAATTATTCTTTTTTAATTTTGACATTTTTTATTGTGTTTAACTGCAAATCTGACGGATCTTGACGGTATGGAGGTTTTTCACACAAGATATTTCAAATAAGTGGTTCTCTGCGATTTTCAATAAGTAAGAGGTATATCGCACATGAAAACGCTTTTAGAGGGTTTTCTACTCTTAATGCCTTGAAAAATTATAAATGTACTATTTTTCTAATTTATTTCTCTGATTTTCTAGTAGTAATCAAGGGGTGCATGCATCTCGTGTTTACATTTGAAAATAGGCTAGAAATAAGTGGTGAAGATCTATGAATTGATTGTGAGCCATCTGCATTGGATGTGTTATGAAAATAACAAAATTTATATTTCATTGAATACATTGGCAATCAATCTATAAACGTGTTTCCAATTCATCACATTAATTTGAAAAGTTTCCCTTAAGAGTAACATTAGTAACAGTATCAAGTGAGTTGAATAATTTTTTTTTTCCGTCATTTCATTCAAATCATTACTAGAGTTACTCAAATATCTACCTATCTTCTGACTCCAACCACGATGTGGAAAAAAAAATCTTCATTACAAATCACCAAATATTCCACGAATCCCTGAGTTTTCCTCCTATGAGAAATCAACTTGAATTCTCTGTTTCTTGTTCTGAATTCAAACTCTGCAATCGGCTTTCACGAGTTTGTTTGTCCCTCCTTTTTTCCTAAAATAAACATAACAAATATCTTTATAAATTACATTATTAAAAATTGAATGAAAAAAAAATGAAAAATATATATACTTGCCTTGGTTTGATTTTCATTTGTATTACTTTCTCCTTCCTTCTCTCTTAATGATAGAAGTGGGGATATCCTCTATAATACACACATTACCAAAAGAATCAAATTAAAATAATTAATCTTAAATTCACGGGTTTTCATTATATTACAAAAATCATGGGTTCTCTAAATTTCCCGCATCAAAAAATTCAGTGGTAACAAAACTTTATTATAGGTTACCAGCTGCTCATCAAAATTTAAAATTTACTCTTTGCTCACTATACTTTGCTATATTTTACTACCTGTTCATTGAAATTCTAACGATTACTCTTTGCTCGTTCAAATTTGAACGAAGTTACCCATTAGCCATTTGTATAATTTCCATCAGTGTTATCTATAGCAAAGTTCAACGAGCAACGAGTAACTTTGTTTAAATTTAGGTAAACAACCAGTAACTTCATAGATTTCGATGAGCAAATAGTAGTTTATAACAAAATTCGGTGAGCAAAGGCTAATTTTTTAAATTTGAGTGAGCAAGTAATAATTATAGCAAAATTCATTGACCATTAATTAAATTAACTCAGCAAGGATCAGTAACCATTAATTAAATTAACTCAACAAGAATCTTACCGTGCAACATAATTTGATCTCATTTAATCGGTACAATCTATCAACTTCAATTTCAAGCTGCCTCTGCACTTCCCCTCTTTGTACAATCTCCTCCATTTTCATATCCAGTATCAAATCCCTTTCTCTCAGCTTCTTCTCAGTCTTTTCCTTTTCTATCCTCAGTCTCTCCACCTTTTCTCGTATGGCACTTAGCTCCTCAGCTAGCGAAGCATCAAAGGATTCGACTGGAAAACACTCGGCTTTAATAGGGGTGGCATAGTTGGAAGGAGCAATATTCTCCTTGTTGGAGTTTTCATCCAGTGAGATTTTAATCCACTCAGGATCTCGCTTTGGCTTTGGTTTTTCACTGGGAGTGATTGGAGTGTTCAGTGCATTCTTGGGTTGTAGTGGTTTCCGGCCACTTTTTGGCGGTGGAGTTGACTGGTGGCCGGAGAGTGGAGATTGAGCTGCTAACATTTTTAGTTTTGTGGTCGTTTAGTGGGTTGTTGGGGAAGAAGTATAATTGTTTTTGAGAATTTGGGAATGATGAGTGGATTTGAATTTGAAAAGCGGCAGAAGACTAACGGCTACTATTCTATTTGCAATCGGTCAGTCAGTGGTTTGGTAAAGTTGCTCTGTTCCGTGCTAAATCAGGTTCGTTTTTAATATTTGTTTGATTTACATTATTTACAAAATATATTTTTCTTTTTTTTATTTTAAATTATACGTTTTTTAAATAAAATAATATCACACGCAAATTCAAATTTTTTTAACCGCGCATTTTTCATCAAATA
The DNA here is from genome assembly GCA_903798335.1 of Fraxinus albicans. Taxonomy (NCBI): domain Eukaryota; kingdom Viridiplantae; phylum Streptophyta; class Magnoliopsida; order Lamiales; family Oleaceae; genus Fraxinus; species Fraxinus albicans. The sequence continues at coordinate 4,538 of CAIGRM010293871.1, read as the reverse complement.
ACTATTCCAAAATACATTTTTATCAAAAAAAAAAAAGAAAAAAAAGGCTCAAACATGCTCAAGTTCTAACAACCAAATAATTGTAATATAGATTTTATATAATTTTCCTAACATAAATGGCCCATTAGCTCAGTTGGTTAGAGCGTCGTGCTAATAACGCGAAGGTCGCAGGTTCGAAACCTGCATGGGCCAATTTGTTATTTCTTTTGGCTTCCTTATGGTTTTTCTACTTTTTCTGGGAATTTGGTCAAATTTGAATTTGTACGTTAAAACTTGAAAATGCTGGCAATCCTGACTATGTTTTGAATCTCCATCTAATTTGGCTGATGGAATAACACAGAGAACTTTATTCCCTTCCAATGAAGAAATTACAAGAATTAGGGCTTGTTTGAACCAATTTTTTTTTAAAAAATACATTTTGTAATAGTGTTATGATGAAAAATATATGGTTAAAAAATAAGAAAAAATTTTGAGTTTGCATGTAATATTATTTTATTGAATAATGTGTGGTTCAAATGTGATCAAATCACCGTTCAAGAATATATTTTGATGGAAAAAATGAGGCTCAAACAAGCGCTAAAATAAAAGGAGAGAGTAGTGGATTATGGAAGGAGAAAACTATGTATACAGGTCTGAAACCATAAAAATCATATCATAAATAATCCATGCGAAGCTCCCAGCCTCCCAGTCATCCTTACTTTTTCTCATCTTTGAGCGGAACTTCCATCTATACGAATACCTATCACTCCACTTGTGATCACGTCTGTCCTGGTCCGAATGCTCAACTTTGACGAAAGGGTTACCAACATTCTGGGCATCCCAAAGTCCCTAGCCTTGGCGATAGAAAAAAATTAACAGAGGAAGATAAAAAGTAGAACCATTTAGCTAATCAAGAAACACAAGTATTTATTAGGCCCATGTTTGATATAGATTTTTAGTAGATTTTGATAAAAGTTAATGAAATATGCGGTTGAAAAGTTTTGAATCCAATGAAATGTGTAGTTAAAATTAACTGTTGACTTTAACTTAGATTAAAATCAAGTTTTAATCCGAACCAAACATAGGCTAAATAACCTTATTTTCAATCACTTAGGACCTGTTCTCTTTACCAATTTCAACCCGTTTTCTGTTTTCGATTTTTCGAAACAGTGAAAACGCATTCTCTTTCCTATTTTCTAAAACTCGTTTTTGAAAACAAGTTAAAAATTTACAAAGAAAACCAAAAACGACAAATTTGTCATTTTGGGTGTTTTCAGTTATAATCAAACCAAAATTTTCAAAACGCGTTTTGGATTTTTTCAAAATAATTTTTCAAAATGTCAAAAAGAACACATTTTCAACAATCTCAGAATAGACACTCAGTACACAAAACCCAAAATGAATTCAAAACTCAAAACTGAAACATAAAGAGAACGGCCCCTTAATGTTTTGCATTCCTAGTGCTGCTACTCACATGAACATGATTAGTAGACTGCCACACATACATTTTTGTTCGCTAATGTCTCCATAACAAGCAAAACTTTTGTCATCACTTTACTAGTCATAACTTAAAATATATACGATGCTAAGACTGCATCCAAGTTGAATGTGCGTTCCTTGTGCAAATTAACAAACTGATAGAAACCACAACCATTTTGTCTCCACCACCAACCACACTTCTATTGTGCAATAACCATCTAAAATGGATGGATATGGGATGGGGATACTCAGAAATCAATCAAACAAGAATCATTAGCAGGATGCCTATTTTTTCAGAAGTGGACTCGCATATTATGTGAAGAGAAAAGCAATGCTTTTAGGGATTTAGATGATAAAGGCTATGATGGTATAAGTGACGGGCTTTCTAAAGGGCAACGTCATCTGCGTCTTCTTCTAGTCACTTTAAACCAACTGTATCGTCACCCTTGTTGGGTGGTCTTGGGCCTTCTCAACCCCAAAAACTCACTCAAGAGATGAGACTTTCACTCACACTTATAAATTGACCGCCACCTTTTTTACAACCGATATGGGATAACCTCAATAATCACCCTCTCACATGTTGGACCCTGGGTGGGAGCAAACCCGTATCTCCTATGGACTGTTGGGTCAAAACTTGTTGATAACCTAAGCTCTGATACCAATGTTGGGTGGCTTGTTAGAATTGGGTTGTGACCCGAATTCTTGTTGAGTATTTGACTATAAATACTGTTAGAGGAGTGTTGAAAGTTGGTAGTATATTAGAAGATGTCTTGAAGGAGTCCAATGTGAATTGACTCCTAGTTCATCCTAAATTCTACATTATTGGGTTTACACATTGTATTGAGACTTACCTTATATTAAACTCGTCGTGTATTAATTCTCTTAGTATGTTAGGGATTCTTTAGTTATAAATATATGGTGTACACCACATATTGGAATTGACCAATTGTTCAATTAGTTATTGGTCCAAAAAGATTCTTTGTGACTCCTTACTATTGATTACAATAAATTCTCATTCTCTGTCTGTGATTTTTATTCCTCACATCGAGGAAGTTTTTTTACGTAAAATAGTTTTTTGTGTTCTTGTGTTTTTTGTGTTCCTGTGGTTAGGTGTGATTGATTTTTTTAGAATATTTTCAGCATCTAGAATTGTTAGGAAATGTGTTTTACTTATTTGCTTTTGGGAGAAGAATTATTTCGTCATGTGTTTATTTGTTTGTATATTTCCCGACAAGTGGTATCATAGCTAGATTCTAAGATTTGGGTTTTAGATTATAGAAGGAAATTTGAGCAAAATGATTAAATTAAATGGTTTAAATTATCACACATGGAAAGACAACAGGGAATTTGACATTAAAAGACAACTCCAAAAACTCTTCAATTGAATGACATAGCTGAAAGGATGAACAGAACACTAGTTGAGAGAGTGAGATGTTTACTTTCTCAAGCCTAGTTGCCAAGATTCTATTGGGGTGAGGTATTGAGCACGATCGTAAATGTGTTGAATCTTACTCCTTGTGTTTCCTTATAGTATGATGTACCGAAAAAGTTCGAAATGGTAAGGATGTTTCCTATGATCACTTGCATGTGTTGGGTGTAAAGCATTTGTGCATGTTCCTAAAGTTAAAAAGACCCAAGACCACCAAACACTGGTATTAAAGTCCAGGTTATCAACAACTCTTTGTCCAACAGTCCACACAAGATACATGTTTGTTCCCACCTGGGGCCCGATGTGTGAGGGAGAGATTGTTGAGATTATTCCATATCAATTGTGGAAGGGGCTGGTTGTCAGTTTATAAGTGTGAGAGAAAACCTCTCCTCTTGAACTAGCTTTTGGGGTTGAAAAATCCCAAGACCACCCAACAACCCTGACTTAGCAGCTATCATGAAAGAATGAAAAGACTATTTGCATTCTAAGCGAGACCTTCTCATTTCTTCTATAGGTAACACTTTTGTTTAAAACTAATAAAATGAGGACAATAATACAAACATTTTTAAGAAGTTCATGCTGCTACTCATGATGAGAATAACTTAACGAAGATCCTGCATCTGGAGGGGGCAAGCCTATGATTACCTGAGGTGGGGGGTTGTGGATCTGAGGCGGTGACGCATTTTAGGTTGTGACGACGATGGTGGAACGGAGTAGGGTAGGGTGAGGGAGATGAAGGGTAACTTGAGACAATCTGATTGGGTAATTGTGATCAATTAATTTAATAATTTGTGACAAATAAATAATTTGATAATAAATAAATAATTTGTGATCAATTAATTTGATAATTTATGGCCTATAAATAAGTTGCGATCTAAAAAATTTGTGATTAGTGTACGAGAAAAATAAGTTGATCAATTAATTTGATAATTTGTGACGGATAAATAAGTTATGATTTATAAAATTTGTGATTTGTGACTGTAGCGTTCTGTGACTATGATCATAAATTGTATGCTATTATGACCTTTATGAAAATCTATTTAATTAATACCACTTCATTTTTGAAAGAATTTCACAAGTTTGTCAAATTTAAAAGTGTATATTTACATATTGATAGCTATGAATTTTTCCCAAAATTACCATTCCAGGCTCACCATTATGCTATAAGACAATTGATTATTGAGTTGTCATATTTGTAAGCCAACTTGATTTGACAAGTCGACTTCATAGATAAAAAATAGTTAATTCATGTCAACTTGACCTCTAAGTTTGTCACTAAAAGAAAAAGGCTTGGTGTACACTCTTGTACACAGCCCCCTCACAAGTGTGGGGGCCGCGATTATTTTATTATCGTGGCCCCCACCTATGTTGTGAGGGGGATGTGTAACTTGGTGTACACGTGTCATGACTCAAATGGGATTTGAGTCTCAATTTTATCAAAAGAATAAGTGCCAAATTACACGTGTCATGACTCAAAATTTTCAAGCGTTACTTTTCATATACCAACCAGGAATGCACGTAAAAAATGGGAAAAAATGAAAAGAAATACCAAAGGTCCAATGATTTTACATGTTTCTTATAAGACTAGTTTGACACACGTGCGATGCACGTGCTGTTGGTGAAGTTGTGTATTAAATAGTGTGTTGTTTAA
>CAIGRM010293848.1:0-12699 GCA_903798335.1 Fraxinus albicans | reverse complement strand
CCGCCGGTACCCTACTCAACCACTACATCCACTGACGTATTCCACAAATCGTTCCACCAAGCGCTGTCCACCCACACGCATCGTTAGATCCACCACTACTAAATCCAAACAAAAATCACCGCAATCGTTAGATTCACTACCAACGTCGACAACAAAAACCACCTCCATCGCCAGAAACCACCATGACCACCAACCCACCACCATCACAACCATCACATAAAACACCACCACCACACAAAGTACCACAGCAACCACCACTGCACACCACAGCACTGCAACCGTCAAATCGATCACTACAAAATCGCCACCACACAAAAACCTCGACGATCATTCATGTTCCTTCTGACCGGAAGGGACGAGTTTATGTAGAGAGAGAGAATGGATGACAGCACAACGTTTGATCTAATCGACGGAAATTGCCACCGCCACACCAACAAACAAACCAAAAACCACATCACCATCGTCGCAGATCCACCACCTGCACCAACCACCTATAGCACCCCCATCACCACCAAACAGCACCGGTGCCCCTTCTGCGCGAAGCCAAACACAGATTTTTCTTCCCCAGATCACGAATCTCCACCGCCCAACGGCCCCATGTAGCAGATCCACTACCACCTGCAAGGTGCGCATGAGTCATCAAATCAGCAGCAAATAGATAGACGGTGGTCGGATTTGTGGTGAAAGCGGTCGGATTTAGCTGGCTGAGGTGTGAGAGAGGGAGAGATAGATAAGAGACGATTTTGGGGAAATTGGGTTGAAAATTGTGTAATTAATATATAAAAATGAAATATCTGATTTTTTAAGATAGAGATAGAGATAATAGACGGTTTTGGGGGAACTAGGTTGAAAATTGTGTAATTAATATTTAATATTTAAAAATAAGATATCTAATGTTTGAACAATAAAACCTTCCATCTGATTTTTTAAGTTGGATATGAAAACATAGGGTTTGGTGTAATTTCCACTTTTATTAATTGTTATGGACAAATTGAACTTCGAAATGGGAAAGGCCCATAGCTAATATTGTTTGGGTCTAGCCCAATGAGCAATACGGCCCAAAGCCACACCATCATTTTTTTACTCAAATTTTCACAGTTTATCACTTGGATAAGTCCAAATATTGTCCATATCGAGCTGCTGCAGAAAATCGGCTGTATCAAATCAAATCATGTAAAAATTTCAGCCCCAAATTCTTTTTATCAGTAATCATTCTTCTGTTTTCGTATTTTTCAATTGCAATCATCCATTAATTAATTGCACCTGATGATTTGTACCGTGTAGCAAACAATGGAGGCATCGAATTTTTATGCGCTCTCTATCAATCCTCAGCTGAATCGATCTATTTTCTTAAAAAATGTAAGCAGAGGTTATTCATTTCAGTTTTCGATTTTAAAGTATATTTTTCTTTGTTTCAAATTTTCGTTTTGATTTTATTTGAGGCTATGTTGGTAGCCACTTCGAATTGGGATTCGAAAATAATTCTATTTGAATTTGATGGAATCATATTCCTTATTGCAATTCTGAAGCCCTGGTTTTTTGCTGCCGAAAGCACCCTTATGTTTGAGCTGTCTATGAATTTCTTGATTCTGTAATTATATGTGATTAAATACCAACAGAAGCATTTTTTTTTTGTGATATATGTGGTTAAATGTCTGTAATTTTATATTACTCACTTTATCATTGATTATTATTGTTATTTATTTATTTTTTGGTGTGGGCGGGAGGTTAAAAGCATATAGTGGCTATAATTGCAATTAGCATGTTGACAATTAAAATTTGCTGTTTTAATAATGACAATGAAAGAAAGAAAGGAGAAGAAGAAGAGTAAGGGAAAGGAAACCTTATAAATGGAAACCCCACCTGGGTATAGTTGAAGTTTGGTAAAAAATGAATCAACAAAAAAATGGCAAGATCATTTACAAGAGGATCTCTAAATACATAATACTCTTTATTTTGTAGAGCTAATGCTTAAAAATAAGCTCCAAAGACTCTATTTTAAGAGCATCTTTAAGAGATTTTCTAAACACGAAATACTTTCTAAAAAAAAAAGTTTCAAAAGACTCTCTATTACTTTTAAAAATAAAGAGTGTATTTGACTCTTCAAAACTCAACTCTTTATTCTTAATTAACAATAATTGCATTTAATAAATTACAAATTTCAATACTCTACCATTCAAATTATTCAAGTCACATTTGAATTGATTGGCATTAACATGTAAAATTATTATGTTAAAAAGAGATGAGCAGAAATCAATAAATGTTAATTGAAAAAAATAAATAAAAATTAAATGAGCTTGTAGAAGTGTTACTCTCTAAATTTAAAGATACTCTCTATTATTCATAAGATGCTCTTTTTAAATGAGAGTATCTTGGAGACGGTCTAACTTTTTAAAATAGACTTACTCTCTATTCTTAAAGTACAATAATTGCATTTAATAATTCACGGGTTTCAATAATCAGCTTCTTAAACAATTTAAAACCAGTGACATAACTTTTTTTGTCAAATTAAAGTATGAGGAGAAATCAATATATGTTTCTTTAGAAAAGAAAAATAAAGAGTCAAAATAGAAAGCATTGTTGAAGCGTATAAAAATTTTGACTATTTAAATTTAAAGATACTCTCCATAATGCATAAGATGATCTTTTATAAATATAAAGAGTTTCTGGTAGATGCTCTATGTTGCTGGTAGTCTATAAGAGGTTTTTTCTAATAGTGTCATATTCTTAGAGCTTTTTATTTTCAGGGAAAGTTTGATAATAGAGATCGCAAGTGTTTATCTCACATCTGCATCAATAGCACTGGAATCCTTCGTTCCAATCTGCAGAAGCTATGCTATTTAGCTGTTGCTGGCAGTTTTGGAGTAGGAGCTAGCTTTTTCCGAGGTTGCCATGATCACCACTTTGCAACATATAATGGTCAGTAAGTTATTTGTTTGTTTGAAATTAAAGTCCCATGCACCAGTTATGAATGTTGCTTAACTGCGCACAAACAAAAAGCTTGTTGCTGAGTTTGTTAGTCTACAGTACATATACAGTAGCCTGCTTTTTAAATGTCTTGCTGGTTGGGAAGCCATAAAATGATTATGTCAAATGTTGGTGGGGAAAATAGAAGTGCAATGATAAAGAATCCTGAACCACCTGGCTCTCCCCTATGTTTTGTAATATATGTTCTGATTTTGAAGGCTGATGTAGTTTAATATCCTAACGCCAACAAGGAACGGGAAGATGTTTGCGTGCAAATAAAAGAAAACATTTCACGGATGAAGTATTTTCTCTTTATGTAGATGCCTTTTGTCTCGAATTCTTGTCGATCGCTTCTATTTCTTTCTCATTGGTGCTATGCTGAAATGATAACAGCTATAGATTTCGCATTGGTAATTGAAATTTGGAGTTGATCTCCATTTACATTCCTCAGTTATTTATTTTCTGTCATAACAACTTCAGTAAATAAGCATTGAGATATTGTGGCCTCTCTCATTTGTTATCTAAGTTGATCTATTAATTTCTAGTTGTCTTGGAAAAAAATATGTTTGTCTGTGTCTATTGTACTTAGAATCTTGATGAAAGTTGAAACACGTAGCTCGTTGTCTTATGCCATGTCCCTATGTATTATTGCTTTTCATTCTAGTTTTGCTTTTAGCTGCTATATGTCCTAATTTTGTATTTGTTCAGAGCAGTACCCATGAGGAAAGCCTCCCGATCATGTCTGTCAAGTTCATGTCGAGTTAGAAGTGAGGACTACGGTGGAACCCCAAGTGGTGAAAGCATCTTACTAAACGAGCAGACTTTAGAGCGTGAATTACAGATTGCTATTGAAGAAGAGAATTATTCCCAGGCCGCAAAAATCAGGGATAGCCTTAAGCTTCTCCAGGAGGACAGCAAGGCTTCAGTATTAGCAGCAAATGCTAGATTTTATAATTCATTCAGAAATGGGGATTTAGCTTCTATGCAGGCTCTCTGGTCGAAGGGTGATCATGTGTGCGTTGTGCACCCTGGTGTGAGTGGCATATCGGGTCATGACCTTGTAATGGGGAGCTGGGAATTTGTATGGGCCGACTATGACTTCCCACTAGAAATTGAGATTAGGGACGTTCAGGTTCATGTTAGAGGGGACGTAGGCTATGTGACATGCATTGAAATGGTGAAGACTAAGGGCAGTAGCTGGGGAAGACAATTTGCTACAAACGTGTTTGAGAGGATTGATGGTCAATGGTTCATGTCGATTCATCATGCATCATATGTTGATTTGTGAACTAGCGTATAAGATTTGAATCCCTCCCGACTTACACTTTAATATATACCATGTGGCAAAACTTAGTTTTTAGTGCTTGTGGAGGTTTGCTATATTTCCTTTAATCGTGCTGGCAATACTCTTATCTTTCAAACAAAAGGAAAGAAATCATTTTTGTATGCTCTTATATTCTTCCCATGGCAATCTATGAAGCAGGGAAATGCTCGCTTTGTATCTCTCAAATTCCCATATTATTCCCTACATGAAATGTAACTTTACATACTAGAACAATTATTACAAAATACAGATATTGTGCAATATTTCTCCCTCACAATTGTTTTCAAAAGTAAATTCACTTAATATCTATCGCTCAGGAAAATAAGCTCTTTAGAGAGGAAGACCTGCTGCCTCAGATGCCCAAAACAAATGTCTTAATATTGTGATCTGGGCACGGCTTAGAGAAAGGCTCGATGAACAAGACATGTCAATGATGATGTAGATTTGTACAGAAACGCTAAAGTCAGCTACTAGGCTAACTCACTGCTAACCATGGTGCCGTGGTTGAAGCTTTAGGCTCCATAGGCCAAATTACAGAGTAGGTATTGGGGAATAAAGGACACCACATCCACTCGTTCTTGATGGTTAGCCTGATAATCGATGCACAAGGTTCCCACCTTTTTTCAGGAGTAAAACCGAGGCTCCCAAAATTTTTCCTAGCTTGCACACGAACTGCCTCGGAAGCTGGATCCCTTGCTTCTGCCTAGATCCTTCCAACTGGCGAGGAGGGTGGACAAGTGACATATTTTACATGCACTGGGAGTGTGGTTTGTGACTTCACCTTATCCTGTCCAATCGTGCCTTCTGATAAAGGGGCAGTTTCTGACAGATCATTCACGTCTAAGATTTCAGATAGCTTTCGACTAGTTATGATGGCTACAGATACAGAAAATGCTTCTAGCAAAGAAATGGATGCATTGAATTCAACAGAGTAAAATCCATTGCTTGTTGGTTCCAAGCTGAAAATCGGCTTGCTCCCTCGCTCTTCAGACTGTAAATAAGCACAGGACACAATTATATTCTATCATCTCGACAAGAGCTATAAGTAAAAATCTGAATCGATAAAACGCTACCTGAACAAAAAGATCAAGATGATCTGCAGCCAAGCTGTGCATACATTGTCCTGTAATCTTGCTGCATCTTTCCTGGTTAGCGAGGATTTGTAGCTTGCAACCAACATCCCAGCCTCCACAGTCACACGATCCACCAGATTTCCATCGGTTAATTAATGGCGAGGGTGCACCTTTATTTGGTAAGCCATGAATTCCAACAGGAAGAATTACTAATGTGCTATTGGGGTTCCCACCTTCTCCTGAGCCACACCTTGCAAACTCTCTATACTTGAACGGTCTGCCTTTGTCGCTCAAATCTTCATCCTTTAGCTTCTCACATGTGTTCTTTATAACTATTGCTGCAATCTCCCTATTATACAAAATCTCAGGTGTTTTCTTATCCACCTGGCTGAGATCAACACCATACAAGACACATTCTCTTACCACGCATTGACTAGAGTCCTTAGAATTTAATTGAGGGAGATAAGAGCTCGAAATCTTCATCTGGGCAATGATATTATAGCCAAATCCACAACTTCTACCTTTTGTTCCTTGATTTATCCAGCTCATGCTCTTTTTCTTAATTTCGTGAAGGGAGTAGAATGTATAAATCAAGCTACAATCACCCTTTCCAGACGATGGCAACTTCTTTATAGTAGCAGCCAGCACGTTGTTACTATTATCAGCTGCAAGTTTGAAAAAAGGGAGTCCATTCTTCACTGAAAGCTGCAGGAGAGCCTGAAAAGTAGACACCTCATGCTTCCTGTCTTGAATTGGTCCATTGGGGTTCACGGGCTTAGAGAGCATGAAATGCGAGTTTCTATCTGGTGGAGGAACAATCTCAGCTGAATGAGCTCCTTTATACTTCAGCAACGGCTCCAGTAACCTTCTTAAAGGGCTAGACCTCCCTCGACTACTAGCAGCTTCTTTGACTTTATCGTAGCTCTCCATACTAGACAAAAGCTCAGATACAACTGGGCCGGACTTCGGAGCAGTATATGTAGAACTCAACTGTGAAACCGCAGAGCTCTCCTTAAAGCTAAAGCTCCTGGTCATCTTCCCAAGGCTAAAGCTGAAGCGGCGATTAGGGGATGAATGTCTTCCTTTCCCAGCTTTCTGTTCAGCATCGGCATCCGTTCTCTTGGAAGCATCGACTGAAAATGAACGTTTCGCTTCACATTTTATGGGTGGGGCAATTATGTCATCTGGATCTGCACTCGTGCAAAATTCTGAGTCCATGGCCTCAGCATTGACCAAGTTAGGTCGTTCCATACCAGACTCGGTGTTGACAGTAGCACTAGTAGACAAGGGACATGAATGTGGAATGTCGGATGAAAATTTTCCTGAATGAGGCTCCTGCGGAGAAAAGCCATCAGAAAATCTGGTCCAATATCCTTGTGGCAATTGTCTATCTAACATCTTGGATTCTGTAAGCTGCGAAGTGTCTGAGCAACTCGTCTTTGGGAAATGGTTGGGTACTAGAAGTACAATGTTTTGTGCCTCCACAGTGCTACGTTGAGGAGTAAGGTTGAGTTCATCTTTGAATCGCATCTTACTCTTCCCTTCCTGAACAATTATTGTTTTAGGTGAAGAGATGGACCCATTTTTACCCTGGTCCAACGCCAAAGCTTCCTTTTCCAATACTATCTTTTTCACCGAATTGTTACTCTTGCCACGGTTCATATTTATTTCAGAATGATCCCTTCCACAAGGCTTAGCTCTCTGATTGAAATTACCTTGCTGCCCATCCACAGAGCTACTTTGAGCTTGCAGATCTTTGATAAATGTGCCGTTTCCTGTGGACTCTCCGATACCTCCGGTCTTTCTTTCCACCTGAGATGAACTAAGATATGAACTCTGTGATGGGAATTGTTTTCTCAAAGGTGATGAACCAAAATGTGAACTGTGAGAAGAGGGTTGTTTTCCCTGTGATGAAGAAAGAGGATGTAAACCATGTGATGTTAGCTGTTTTCTCAGCTGTGAACTAATTTTAGGTGGTCCACTTGTTATAAACAAGGAATTATTGCTCAATGATGATGTTTTCCTGTGGCATTTTGCAGATTTTGCAGGCATACGTTCGTTGTACTTCCATTTCTCTAATTTCTTCCAATCAAGAACTCCAAAATTCAATGCCTTTTCTTGGACACTTTTTTCTTTCTCTACCTGCTGGAGAAAGCTAGGTAAATTCGACATGTGCTTAACAAGCTCATCATCTTTACATATCTTAATCCCCTGCTGTGTCGTCTGTTGATTCTCGGAATACCTAAATTGGATCACATTCTCAGTGCTTCCACGCTGTCTTAATTCTCTATGCAGACCACGGTATGGTTGGCCAAATGAATGCCCTGATCCAAATATATCTCGATATTGTGAAATTGTATCAGCCCGGGGTGGTAGAATCTTCTCTTTCACAGCATCTGAGGTTTGCTGTGGTATTGACCTCCGTCTCTGCTCTAAACTACGACTCATTTCCCTAGCAGATGAAGTGCATGTAGTTTTTGGTTTAATGTCAGATAGCATGGCGCACCCCTACAGCCATTGACTTACCTGTGAAGAAATTTTTTCCTGTTGATTCAATATGAAACTAGGCATCTAAAGACAGTCACAAATAAGTCTGCTTGTCTTCCTGAGATAAGTAACAATAATCAATTCAACAATTTCCATTCAAGTCCATACACTTTCTCCTCAAAATACAGAAGACTAGAAAATTATAGAGTTCTCGATTACCAAAACAATTTCAGACAAGTAATAATCAACATCAAGTCCCCAAAAGTTACTTAGATACACGGATTCTTCCTCCAGTTGGTTCCAGGACTAAACTCTCTTCAAGATTACAATTTGCAAAAAAGCAATTTATTCATAACAATGGATTTACTATGCTGGACTCCCAGAATAAATTATTTTCCATTGAACCCAAAAAGTTAAATCCAGATCTCACATTCTTTAAAAATTCAAAAGGGTCAGAAAACAAAGCTAAAAACAGTAACACGCAAGTGTGGACGATACTGATTTTTCTTCAAGATTTCAAATCGTAATGCGAATGATTCAGACAAAACACAGATCCCAAAAATTGCAGCTCAATCAACAAGAAAACGCACAAGCACTCCGCGAACAATAACTTTGAGTAAATCAACTTCAAGAAATGTGTTGAGGCTTTTACATTTACCAATTTTCTACAACACTTACTACAAAATAGTTCAAGAAAATGCAAACCCACATACACGCTTACTGAAAACTGAAAACCCATTTATCTTCTTTAACCAAAAATTATAAATAATGACATAAATTAAAAACGTTCTTACACTCAACGCAAAGAATACAGGAGCCAGATAAAGCAAGAAATCTTCTTGGAATTGCATGAAGCACTTTCCTCGATGCCGGAGAAGAAAGAAAAAGTATCAGCACAGAAGGAACAGTCTTACAGAGAGAGAGAGATACAACCTGTATGTATAGAGATATAAAAAAACCCGCGAAATACATGTATTCGGTGCAGTGAAGAGTGACAACGTCATTATTTAGAGAGAGAAAAATATGAGCCGGAGGCGTTTCGCTTTCTACGATCGGACGGTTAAAAAGAGGCGTTAGAATTTAGAAACATTAGAGGCCACCCAACTTTATCCAAGTTTCATTTCAGTCACCAAATGGTTTCCTAACAAATCACTGCAAGTTTGTATTTCATTTTATTTCAACACCAATAATCGAGTTTGAGTTACAAAAATTAATATTATTTGGTAGACGACGTTTCATACATGAACGATATGTTCATCGATGGAACTTGCTTATTTTTTATTTATACATTGAAATTGTAACTCGTAAATTGAAAAAAGTGATGTTTATTTACATAATCATTGTTTTCCAAAAATACAGTAATATCCCTCCGTCCCATTTGTATAGTCATGTTTCTTTATTGAGAATGTTTTGTTTTGTTAGTTTACTAATATGTCCTTATTTAATTTGTCCAGTTATAATCAATTTACTAATAATTGATGACAATTAAAAAAATGTTAAATTACGAAAATTTAAGACGAACATTCCTTTATCAATAATATTAAATAAAATTTCTTAATTCGTAAGAAAAAAGAAACCTGACTATAGACTACAGAGGGAGTACAATTTTTGTATTAAAATCTTAAATTTATATCATTGTCTAGCTAATGCAACAAATCGACTTCAATAACTATTGACATAAAAATGTCTATCGTGTTGAAAATGAAGTTAAATCTTGCGATGGAATATTATGGTGAAATTATATTGAAACTTCAGTGATGAGTTTGGAATAAAAAATATTTATCGACTAAAATTAAATATTTCTCAAAGTCAGATGACCTCGATAGTAAATGAGGTGGCACAGGACGTGTGGTCACATAAGTAGGGTAGCGAGGTTCTGATGGTCACCTGGGCTATGGAAACTGTGGGCCCACACGTGGGCCAAGTGTTGAAAAGTACTTATTTATCCTCGAATCAAATGTCCCCTTCTGGAGGGCCAAGATGGGCCCACAAATCACGTTTAAGTTGGCCTATCCAGATTGGATTTACTAGCTTGTGGCTATGGATTGAAATTGATTAGAGGGCTTTTTTGGTTTGTTATAGACTCTGGTTGTGCAGTCTCAGGCCCAATTACAGGAGCATTGTTCTTTGTCCTATCTTATCCCCACACTTTCCAAATCCTAAGGTTAAACAAAATAAAAATTAATAATTAATTATAGAATATATTTCGATGAGTAAAATTTCACATTCGTTAAATATAAAAATAATAATTAACACGTAAAATTTTAGATGTCTTATTATAAACTCGATTTTTCTAATATGATATCGATGGCATATTATTTACGTAAAGGCAAAATAAGTGCAAGACAAAAGGCTTAGAGCTTGTCTGCTGCTGATTAAAATGTCCAAAAGAATGGCTTTTCTGACGTTGAAGAAGGCAACGGTCAAAAAATCAGCATTTCTGACAGATTGTTGTGTCTAACGGTCAGAAATTAACGGCTCAAAAAGCAATTCTTTGGAAGGAAAATCAGCAGCAGACAAGCCCTAACATTACATAAGCGAGATGGAGAGACAATGTATTTTTATGTTAGCCAATAAAATTAAGATTTTACATAAGCGAGATGGAGAGATAATGCATTTATTCTCACATAGTATATTTTTTAGGGATCATTTGGTAGAGCATGCTTCTTTTTTAAGAAGCTATGTTAGATTAATTTTTTTTTAAAAAGCACTTCTATCCAATTAAAATTCTTCTTGAAAAAATATTCAAACATTTATAAATAATTTTTTAATCTCACAATCAGCCATTGCCAAACAAATCCTCAGTATTAAGCTCCCGTTTGTTATCCATATTTTTCAAATTTTTTTTACAAAACTTATTTCAATCACAAATTCACACAATAAAATATTTTAAACGTAAATCTAATTTTTTTTTCATACTTTTCAATTTCACATTTTCGTAAAAATCACTATTCAATTTTTTTTTTTCAAAAGTAAGATTACCAAATAGGGACTTAAATTAAGGATAGCGTATATATTTGACAAGGTATCCCTATTTGTCAATGTGAAATTAGTATCCCTATGTCTTGTCAGTCCAACTCATGATTTTGGTCACAGTGAATGTGACTTTTTGGACTTTGGTTGCAAATGAGTTGAAAAATGGATGTGGCCATTGGGATTTCAAGAATCATAATGTCCACTTGCACGTTGTTTCATGCGCTATCAAACAATTGGGGATTGATTCTTTTTTCATTGGATGATCAATTATTAGAGAGATATTATATTATTTTCTTTTATTATAGGGAGATAATCAATAATTTTTGCACGTGTTAGTATTTTGTAATATCAATGAAAACAATCAAACCTTACCCTTGTAAACAAAAAATTGTCAGCCATTTCAAATTTGAAGGGTAAGGACTAAGGTCAAGTTAAATAATTATAACTACTATATATAATATGTCTTGTAAATATAATATTTTATAATGAGATAAAACTTTATCTCAAAATGTAATTTATTGAGCAAAGTAATTCAATGCATTTTTAAACTCAAAATTACCTTTTGTATACGTCTACTTGATGTAAAATTTTCAGCACATTCACAATATCATCGTGTCGCGTATATATGATTATTATCACCCCCTTCAACCAGTAACTTCTTTTACTTTGAAAGCTTCACCACCTTCCGATCCAACCATCGTGATTGACCAGTGCCCACACCTTCGTTCAGATCTTTTGCGTGTAGTCGGGAATTCACCTTGCATGTCTATTTGGCCAAGTAGGCATATTTCTAAGACCACTCATCGAGGCTCGTGGTTTTGTTAACTTATTAGATAGAGAAGTCTAATATTTTTTATATTAATTCTTTTATAAACCTAAAACCATCTTCATATATGTTAGATTTCTAGTACTTTTATATTTAACTCATTGTGACTATATTAATTATTAATAATAATTCTTACCCCGTCTTTCGCTTCCATAAAATACGTTGAGGATGGAAGTATAAGATCGAAAAGAAGAATACCTCCTTAATTCCTTTTAACCACACAAGTCGTAAAGTAATCTAAATCTCTACAAAAAGTTTTTGGACAAAAAAAATCAATCAAATCTTTACATTTCTTTTGTTCTTCTTCTATATTTATTCCAATCTTGTAATATACTTTTATTTAACAAAGAAAAGTTTGTTCGCGATCTCCCACAATCTTTGTTAAAGGACTAAGAATAAATCTTTGCTTATTTTTCCGTATCATTTGTTTGTATGTGAATACAATTTGCTTTACACCTAAGCATGCGTGCTTAATTATATATTTTCATGTTCGATAACGTGTTACAATTATTAGAATTTGTCGACTATATATATCCGCCTTCTTTGATTAAAATAATTTATTTGTAAATTAAAATTGTTAAAGGCACTTATTGGATGATTTAGTGAAACAATAGAACGTACAATCTAAATTATAAGTGAAACTTATAATTTATTTTGAACAAGTGATTTGATCATTATATCTTGAGAATGATTGCCAAAAGATGTCGTATCAGTTAACGATAGACAATTTCACTTTAAGATATCATGTTGTTATGAGTCTCGATCATGGCCTGCCCTACCCAAGGGAAACTAGGTCATTGCCTTGGTCCTCATAATTTTGAGGGGGAAAAAAATGCTCCAAAAACTGCCTTTAATTTTAAATTTTTTGACAATCCTTCCAAATAATATCTTCCAAAGCCCAATAGAAGACCTAAATCAGATGTAATTCTATAATGTTTTTTGGGAAAATAACAAAAAACAAGGTGTTTACAGATCAAACTTCAAAAATCAAATATAAAGTATATTTAATCAAAAATTAGGTGACAATTTAATATTAATAATTATAT
>CAIGRM010293834.1:0-15173 GCA_903798335.1 Fraxinus albicans | reverse complement strand
TTTCGGTAGCATTTCATTGGTCTCTGAGGCAAAGTCTAACTACTCTTTGGCACTTGTAACCTTCTTTATGTATTACCTAGCATGAGTAGCGGCTTCAGTAGCTTATCCGGATGAATTGAGATGAAAAAATAAATTATTCTTGGTTGGGTCCCCCGTACCCAATTGTCAGCTTATGGTCGAATGCCTTATTCTTTGTTTACAAATACCAAGTCTGAATTAAAGAGGCAAGTAAATCCCCTTTTAATTATTGTCTGAAATGTCTGTACTTGTATTATTTTGATTTCTGATTCTTGCATAGTGAAACTACATTTATCTACTTTTCAACATTTGTCAAGAATCTTCTAATTCATTGAATAATAAATTATAGTTTCCTTGGTCTTGATATGAGCTATAAGTAAATACGTTTCCTTTTCCTAGACTTTGTTGTGTCTCTTCTCGCATTGAGAAAAGTGACTTTGGAGTAGCAATGAAAGCTTGTACAAATTTTCATCGCTTCTATCAGTCTCCTTAACTTATGGATCCTAGGCAGCACAAGGATGCTTCATACTAATCCTTTTTTTTCACTTCCTGGCTCTATATGGATGCACGGGTCGATCCACCTCTTCCCTGTTGGATCATATTTGATAAGAGTGATGATGAACTTTTCTTTCATTTCATTGTTTCATGTCTCACTGTTTCGAGCTTCAGTTTCAATCCACTTGCACAATTTGATGATATAGGAAGATAGGCTGCCTGAGGAGGTAAGTTTTTCATTTTCATCGCGTACTTCCTTTTTCTTGGATGTGGTTATGAATTGAATTCGAGTGCATCATTCCATGATATATACGCCGAAACATGGTATAACATGCTCTTGGGACGACCTTGAGATTTGATGATCTCAAAAGCCTTCTTTCAGAAAAGCTGCAATTTATTTGTATGGTGCAACTTTTCTCTTTGATGCACTCGACTCAGAGATAAGCTGTTGTACGTTGAATTATATGGATTTACTGTTTTTTTTTTTTTCTTTTTTGTTAATTTTTATGAGGAAATCATTGGCTCAGTTGGGACGATATTGCATGAGCTGGGCTGCGCAGGGGACGGTGTCACGCTGATGATTTTTTCTTCATGTTGGGCCTGGCCCAACGCTCCCAGTCATGTAAAGTGGAAATTACACCTTTGATTTTATCAGATTTCTGGATTGTTGAAAAAAAAAAAAAAAAAATCAATTATCAACACTGGGTAACGATTTGGGGATTCTAATTTGTAAAAACAATTGAACTAACAATGAGCTACATCAAACGAAACATAGACATGAACATTCTATGTAACAAGAAGATTTCACAATTTAGCCCATATTTGACAACCACTAAAACATATAACTCCAAAATATTTTGCACATAAATTCAAACTTTTTTTTTCTACTTTTTAACCACGTATTCTTAAAAAAAGTCACTATTTCAAAACTCATTTTCTAAATTTAAAAGAGAGAGAGAGAGAGAGGAAACTCTTTTTAATGGTTGTCAAATAGGGGCTTAAATTAACAAATCAGATAACATTCGGCGTTAGAATTCGATCACAATCAATTGTGATAATTCAAAGTAACATACGAAGTAAAATTTTTTAATGTCAAAATAAGTAGCTCTTGGGAATAGTTTGTAAAGATATGTGATAGTTGAAGGAGATTTTTAGATAAAAGAGTTTACTATTCACACACTTAATGAAAAAGGATTTTCAAATTGAGAAAATGGTTAGGATGTTGTAAATTAATTGAGATAATTTGTAGAATATTTTTTTTAAAAGGTGATTATCTACTATAAATTAGTAATTTTGAAACATTCAAAAAAATCTAGTAATAAATAAAATTTGACAAAAAAAAAAAATTGACCTAGTTCCAACTAAATAGTTCGTGGTCCAAGAACAAACCGCTCGATTTGTTTAAGCATGGTTCGATAAACGAGTTTTGACAATTCATTGTGATTGATTATTAGGCATCAATTAAGTGGAATTACAGGGAGGCAAGGATTTAAAATGTAATTAACAAGTCACGTTTGTACCTTTCACTATTATTGTGTAAAACGTTCATNCTAAATAGTTCGTGGTCCAAGAACAAACCGCTCGATTTGTTTAAGCATGGTTCGATAAACGAGTTTTGACAATTCATTGTGATTGATTATTAGGCATCAATTAAGTGGAATTACAGGGAGGCAAGGATTTAAAATGTAATTAACAAGTCACGTTTGTACCTTTCACTATTATTGTGTAAAACGTTCATATCATCCATTTTTTTTTCATTTTCATTTTCACTCTTAATGACATATTTGATTCCGCAAAATGTCATTTCTGTCAATTTCCATCCAATTTTTCCATTAAGTGAAGGATATTCATGTCTTAAAACAAAATTCCTCTTTCTTTTCCATTTGAACCATTTTTTCCTCTATTTTTTTCTCGGAAAAATAATCATTTGACTTGGTCAGATTCAAGAGGGCTATGGCACATGCAAGAGGGAATTAATCTAGTTGTACAAACTAAACAAAGTTGTTTACAAACTAGCCGATATAGGCCATTAATTTCAAAAACAGTTTTTTAAATGATTGATTTAGATGTTGTCAACACATAATTTGTAAACAAAGTTTGTCGACCTAGTTTGTACACATAGCTTGATTCTTCAAGAGGTGATATATGAAATTACAAGCAGTGTTCTATGAAAATATATTTCGGATTAAAACCTCCGCAAGAATACTGTTCGTTAACAAGTAATAAGTGGATTTTGAGTCCAACCATTGTCCCACAGAGATTGATTAGTTTAATTTTTATTACCATGACCTTAACCGAAACAAAAAATTGAAGTGTTGTTGTAATGAAATTTCAACTAAATTAATCTAATTATGCAAGGATGAATTATTTAATTAAACTGAATGCAAATAACGTTGAATGTAATTTGAAGTTTTCGAATGTATGATGAATGTATTAGGATCACGAATCCCTACTTAATAATATTTTTAAATCTAGTTTCATACTTTGACACACGATTGAAATATTGACGAATCAATACTCCTAATTTATTGAACGGTCTGTCTCGAGTAAAGTCAAATATATTCTCATATGTGACCCGACTATATCGCTATGACGAATGCGAATATACAAGAATGCATGAGTTTTTGTGAACACTTAATGATTGACATAGGGCATAACGGAATATATATCCCCTCTCGGACCCTATAATGATTTATACTCCGTCGAATCCACACTCACACAATTAATGTGCACAATAATCGTGGAGAATATAAATCCATATACATCATTCAAATAGTCAAAACGTGTTTTTATTGTCAAGAATGTAAAACTAAGAAATAAAAATCATATTACACAGTTCATCATTCCCTTGTACAGAATTAATCTAACCTAACATAATGGAAAGAAAAAAATTAGAAAAACAATGAAGAAACGACATCACCAATCGCATCGTGGTGTTGTTCTTTGAGTTATTGCTCCTTTTCTCATTTCAAAACCCTTATGCATGTCTTTTAGGTCAAAAGGTCTCCTCCCGTGTTCTGGTCGAGTTTGGTATATATATATAAGATGCCTAAAATCTTGTTACCAAAGTAAAGTTTCAGTTAAAAAAGGAAACAAAATCTCACCAAAAGTTTGTACTATACGGTCATATAGGACATTTATAAGTGGTCGCATAGAAGGACGTCCAACCATCAATTTTGGCCACGGGATGCATAATGATGTCGCATCAAATTAGACATATGTTGCCACATAGGTATACGTTTTTTTCCACCGGACAACCTTCAATATTTTGGTCATATATTTCTCTCCCAATATCCGATTTAGGTAATTCAAACATAGTGGTCAACATCTGTAACTTAGAATTCTTAACAGCTTGAGTTCCTTTATGTGTGGTCTGTAAAATATTCCAAACCTTTTTAGCAACTTCACACATAGACACATGCCTAAATTCTTTTGATGAAACCTCACTATTCCAATTACACTCATCTAAATTAACTTTCGACCAATTTGCTATATGAGTGGGGGTGACAACATCATTAACAATGTTAGAAGGGATAGCCCAACCATTCACTACGCTCAACTAGATACGCTTATCCATCAATTTCATGGAGGCTCTCATTCTAACTTTCCAATAGGCTTTGTTACTGCTATTAAAATATGTGACATATAATGAACTACTCATCTAGAAAACTAGTGTTAGGAATCGAATTTGAGCTATGATAACACCTGAAAGTTACGAGTTTGACACTAAAATCACCTAGAGGGGGGTGAATAGATGAATAATATAGAATTAAAAATTATCCATTGAAAGCAACAATTCACTTTTTAATTGTTCCAAATTTTTGCTTAATCAAGTCAATTTTATCCTATGTTAAATTGTCACAATAATAAATAAAGTAGTAAATAATACAAGATTTGTTGACGGAGAAAATCCTTTATAGGATTAAAAACTCCGGGACCAAACCGAAACTTCCACTATAGACAATAAGAACTTACAACATCCAACTTAGAAAGCCCACTAGATTCACTGATCTAATTTCTGCAATCTTCAAGACCTACTAGAACGTGCTCACTGTCACCTGCTTCCCATCTTTTGGAATTGTCTATCTCATGTGGATCATCAAGAACACCTTATTTTTGTACTCTTCCTATGCTTCTGATCCAACCTCTCAATCTTTAACAACCTTTGATTGCTATTGAGAAAGTAACTTCCTCAATATTTAGGAAGTGAGTGTTTTGAATTATTTGAACTTGATATTTTTCCCAACTTGTGGTTGATTGATCTAAAAAATCAAAGGTTTAATCTCAATGTTTGGATATATTCTTGAATCTCGGAATAATATTATGAGGATGTATTATAATGATCAACCACGCACTAAAATGTAATGGGTATTATGTATTTATAATAGTAGATATGTGGATAGTATATAATCGATAGAACTCTTGAAAATCGCGAACTAGAGTTTCTCGAAAAATATCGTCGTTCGAGCGCGAGGCTAGCGACACGTGTGTTGCTCGAGCGACAGTTGAACGACAATAATTCTGTTTTGGACGCTCGAACATTAGCTTGGCGGCAAGCTGGCATAAATCCATTTACTCTTTCTCCATGTTCCATACTCGAACCCAAAGCTAGCGTTAATCCGTTTACTCTTTCTCCATATTTCATACTCGAACCCAAAGACTCCTAATTCATCTAACAACATTTCAAAAGATTCTTCGACTCTTACAACTCTGTTATAATAATCATCTTATCTAAAAATTGTCAATACAACTTAAAACCTAACATGCTCAGAAATGAATCTTTTTAGTAGTTTGAGTGAGAATTTTTAGTTTTTCTGATAATCCGACTTTTTTAATAGCTTAAAATGGAGACTTTTAAAGAGAATGATTGGAAATTCCTCGTTTTCTGTCAAACCCCATTTTTAATATCCTCGGAAGATGTTGTTTCTAATGGTTTTATAGAAAATTTGTCTTTTCTAAACAATCCCGCATCTTTGTACTCTTCAAAATCGAGTCTTTTGAAGAACTTGATATGGATTCTTTTAATAACTCTAGTTCTTAGTTTGCCCTTTGTTTAGTTGTGTTTTTGTTGCTTAAACACTATACAAAACAGATAGTTTATGCTTCACTTCCTTTCTTCGTAGTTGTCCCGGTGTTTATCAATGTCTACTGGTTTGTTGCTTGTACATTAAGCTCCAGCTGCAGAGATGCATTTCCCCTAGCTTATTGAATATTGGTCCTCATTTTCGTGTTCTTGATTATTGGGGTGATTGTTTGGATTTTCACAGTGAATTGGCATAGAATCGAGTTGACTGTGAGTATAATTGGGGTAGCTTCCAATGCACTGTCAAAAAACTTTGGATTGTTTGGGGTTCTTCCAGCATTAACTTTGGGTTTGTTTGTGTATTATGCACCCATTGTTGTGTTTCTAATACTTGCGGGTTAAATGGGAAAGTTGTGCCGAAAGAAAAGCATGGGGAATACTATTGTGTTTGGAAACAGGATAGTTGGGTGCCCGCATACTATACCTTAGCAATTTTGACGATGCTGTGGTCCGCCACTGTTATGGTGGAAGCTCAGGTGTATGTGATCAGTGGGACAATTGCGCAATGGTACTTCTCTAAGGATGACATCAGCCCCAAGCGGGGAATAAGAAGTTCCTTAAGGTGATTTTCCGACAATTATTCTCTTTAATTAACTGTGAAGAACTCACACTTTTGTGTTAAGTTTGTGTTATAGTAAGATGATGTTAATTGCCATACTAGTTTCTTACAATAGCCAGTAATTTTTTTTTTCTCTGGAGCATGCATTTTGTGACATTTTACTTTAGTATTTTATCAGAGGAAAATCTGATATTGTTATGTTTGCAATTAAAAAGTGAACTGGAGAAACCTCTTTAATCAAATTATTGGACTCTTTAAGAGATTCTGATACATAGGTTGATGCAATTGAGAAGGACTAGCTTCTATATGATTTAAAGTTAACTATCGAGTTAAAAGAAAATGTTAAGGACATTCATTAGACCAGCTATATTAGAGGATTAGATAAGATGAACATAGCAGAAAATGTTATTTTAGTAAGATAACCGAAGCCAAATTCGATTATATGATATAGAGATTGAGGGCCAAGTGAGAATAAAATTAAGAGAACAGGACTCAGATAACTAAGGAACGTCTTCCATAAACTTCAAAAGTTCCATATACTCGAACAATCCCCAATAGAAAAGGCTAGAAAAAACGAGTGGACTAAATTAACACGAATTTATTTGAAAGGTTTAATATTGGTGTTCTGGTTAAGTGGAACAATATAGAATTGGCACTATGTCGTCTAACAAGCTTGTTTGCTGTGGACAGTCTTGAAGTAACCAAAAAATTAGGAGGGATCTCTATGAAAGCTGGAGATTGAAAGAGCCAAGGGAATTTGCTTAGTGAATCAAAATCTTTCATTAAATTTAAGCTAATTTTGTGACTTCTCATAATTGATTATATACAGAAATATGTGTAGAAACTCATGAACTCATTGTTGAAACCTGCAACAAAAAAAAAAAAACTCATGAACTTCTAAACATGAAGTGTTAATTGTACGGGTATCATTTAGATGGCTTATCACTGTATGTGTGAAGCTGTCAGAAGAGAAGACGAGAAAATAGAAAGAAAATACAACAGAGAAAATGTTTGGTGTTGCTGAGTCTCTGACCATAAGCTCCTAACCAAAGTGAAGTCTTGAATCATATATGTGGTAAATGGTCTCCGAATGTATTGAACAAATTTCGTGTTTCCCAACTCCTGAACATTAGGAAACTCTGGCAAAGTGCATGTTCTCACATTTCAAGGATCAAAAGTAATGCTTGTCTACACAGCAGATTCTAAATCCTATGAAGACATAAAAGCCATCTATTTTGTGTTGCGTGCATAAAACTTTTATTTGGTTAATGTATTAACTTATTACTCTTTGTGCATCTGAGAGACTGTTATTTTTGTAGTTGGGTGCTATTATTCTGGCAAGCTTCCCCATTTGCTGACTGTAAAACATTTGCATTTGGCCCCTCCTCTGGGACGATATGTTTATCCGGATTACTTATGTGTATTGTACGTATCGTGCGCTCTATGGTTGACAATGCAAGACAAGAAGATCTGAAGATGCACCTGGAAATGTCAACCTTGTTCTTCACTGCTGCATCAATACCATATTGTCAGCAGTCGATTTTGTGAATAAGTTCATTATAAACTTTGCGGCTATAACTGGTGAAGCATACTTCACTTCTGCAAGAATGACTTACGAACTGCTAAAACGCAATCTTCTCTCGACTGTATTTGTGGAGTCTGTATCTAATGGAATACTCGCCGGGATCATTCTTGTTCTATCAGCAATAAATGCAATACTGGTAATTCCCCCATCATGGCTTTACTTAATACCTTTTTTTCCTGGATTGACTGAATTTTTGTGATTAAAGCATACGAGGATGGGAATTTCCGTGGCTTGGCCACTTAACAAGATGATGTCTAATTATATCATGAATTATAAATATGATTGTTTATTTAGCCATATCCTTTTCAATCTATGCATGCCATTTCCTCTTGGGGGATGTCTTGTAAGG
This sequence comes from Fraxinus albicans, assembly GCA_903798335.1. NCBI lineage: Eukaryota > Viridiplantae > Streptophyta > Magnoliopsida > Lamiales > Oleaceae > Fraxinus > Fraxinus albicans. Next base: position 7,084 of record CAIGRM010293834.1, on the reverse strand, counting down.
TGGATTTAATTGTACTTGAAAGCAAGTATTTTTGCGTGTGCTTAAAAGTTACTTTTCTGAAAAGTAAGCAAAGACACTTTTTAAAGTGAATTTTGTTAAAAAAAAAAAAAAGGCAACATTGAATTTGTTTGACAAAATAAGTAACTTAAAAAAGTTTTAAGTACGGGCAAACACGCAATGATTCTTGTCTAGTACCGGTTTATTCAGGTTTATGGAGTCTGAAACCTCAAAATATTGTTAGGTCACCATTACCTGATAATGCAGTTCTTGTTATCATTTGGGAATGAAGGGTTCAATATCACGAGTGTTGAATCTAAACAACAGCTCAAGGTGTTGGATGGTTGTTTAGTCTGTTTCGGCTTTAAATAGTCAGATATTCACGAAGTGCCTCTTATGGTTTCACGGGATCCATCCAATAGTCTTGATTGTGGAAAATCTTTGAGAAATAGGAATCCGTGGTTTATTGCATCAAGCTTTCTAGGGGCTCATTTTAACCTACATTGTTTCAATTTTAACTAATCTGTAGTTGATATTCAAGTCAGTGTTCTCAGGTTATTTTTTGTTACTTTGCACCTTGGTCCATTTGAATCTATTTCTTCACTTCCATCAATGCTAGATATTACTTAGCCTTTGTTTGGCCCCAATTTTTTAAAACTCATTTTTCTCCAAACCATCTTCAACCCCACATTTTATGAGACCCACAACTTTTATCAACTTCTCAATCATACATTCCATCAACTTTTATAAAAATCTATTAAAAAATCTAATTTTTAGCCAAACCAAATGTCTATGCAAAATGCTAACAATTTGCATGTTTACTTAATGCTAGTTTATATCATTTCTCAATGTCTACACAAAATGATTTAGATTGTGCATACTTATTTCTTTGCTACATAGTTTGATCAATTCTATTCAGTTTCTCGGGCTCTTTTGAATTTAGTCATTGTGCCAATGGCTTCGTGCTTTCTCCAAATGGCTTCAAGACATATGCTAACTTGTTTGATGGAAAATTGAGTTTCCCATGCAATTTAACTCTTTTAGGCATTCATAGGTAGATGTTATCATTTCACTTTTGGCCGAGTTTCTTTTTGCATGGACTGGTTAATGAATCTTTCTCTTCACTATTTGTGGCCGAACAATTTAGCAGATTTAGTCCTCATGTATCTTGCATTAGCTGTTAATTACGACTAAAAATTATATTTTTCTGATATGTAGGTTTGTGTCGTATTAAAAGCCGCTATTCATCTCAGGGTCGAAGCCTGCCTCGTCTCTCCTATGGCATGTGTACTACTGTTCGTGATTCTTGGTTTCTTCGTGCACGTACTGGATAACGTTATCGAGACCGCGTTTGTATGCTATGCTATAGACAAGGTGTTAGCCTCTTAAAGGTTGACATAGGCAATGACATGGGCATGCCTTGCATTCATGTCAGAATTTTGCGGACAAGTGTATTGATGGTGCACACTTCGAATTTCAGAGCAAGGAAAATGTAGGTTTCAATTTGTAGGTGTGATACTTCATTTTGGCATATGTCAAAATGTTGCGGATTTGCAAAAATTGGCAAAGCATGGATGGATCTAGCTTCTTGTTAGTGTGCTCTAATCCACAAATTTGGGTGTCCAAATCAAGCACATGTTTAACACGTGTTTGGCAGTTTTCGTGGTCCATACAGGTAGAAAGTATGGACAGTTGCTGGGAAATGTTGTGGGATGCAGTTTTAGACCTAATGAGTTAGTTTATCCCTTTAGCAGTTAAGGGTGTTAACTGCACACAAATTTTGGCTTTATATATTTTAAAGGTTTGTGATGAGACACAGAGAGTTGTAGTGTTCCTTCAGTATTCTTTCATGTTCTTGTATTATTGTGAAGTAATAAACAAGTTGGGTATTTACCCGTAAATTCTGTGTTCTTTTACATTGCTGCATTTATCTTTCTTTGTGTGCATTGTGCAAATTCGTGGGCTGATTGAGTGGAACCTTAGTGCCATCATAGGAGAAAATATGGCTAAGTATTTTACCAAGAATTCGTCCCTATGATAATTTGTATAAGAGCTCCCAGGTTGCAATTACTGGGTTTCGTTGTAGGCATGGCTGGAAGTCAGAATCTTAAGGATTGGGTTGCTGCATTGGAGGATTTTGTTGGTGCTCCTATGACCGATAGTGCAGTCAGTTTGGCTTCACAAATTCATGCACTTAATGATGCGCACACAGAATTGAGGGCTCAGTTCGAAGAGTATGCCAACGTGGTAGACGAAAGACAATCGTTGTTCATGAAAGATCTGTTGGATCTTGCTGATAACACAAAGGCTCGGTTTGATGCCCTTGAGAACGAAATTTCCTTATTGAAATTGGCCCTAAATAGCCTACTCTGCGAGATGCAGTAGGTGCTTCAAAAATTCATGTTCCCGAACCAAAGCAGTTCAACGGTGCTCGTAATGCCAAAGAGTTGGAAAACTTCCAGTGTGATATGGAATAGTACTTCAGAGCTGCTCATATTCCAGAGGATAAGCTGGTAAATATCACTTCAATGTATCTCTCGGGTGATGCAAAGTTGTGGTGACGAACTCGGGTGAAGGATGACGAAGCTACAGGTCGTTTAGCGGTTGTTACTTGGGAAATGTTGTCAGAAGGAATTGAAGGATCAGTTCCTGCCTTGCTATTAGGTTGCAAGGGAATCTCTCAAAAAGTAAAGGTAGTCGGGTAGCGTTCGGTAAGACGTAAAGGAATTTAATAGTCTTATGCTGGATATTCAAAATATATTTGAGGAGGATAAACTTTTTAACTTTATGCCGGGATTATAAAGTTGGGAACATGCAGAATTGCGGAGGCAAGGAGTAAATGACCTTCCTTCGACAATGGCTGCAACGGATTGTCTTGTTGACTACAAGATGAGAAGTAAATCTTCTGTTCAGAGGAAAAGTAATGAGAACAAGGCTGACACATCAAAATATCAGAAGAAAGTGGATAAGAAGAAAAAATTCGAGTAAAGATGGTGATCAGTCCCAACTCAAGTTAAAGAGTTTCAGTGGTTGCTTCATTTGCAAAGGTTCCTATCGTGCAAAGGACTGTCCAAAGAGGGAGGAATTGAATGCCTTAAAGCTGGAATGCAGTGATGATAACTCGAAGGGTGCCCCATCTAGAGTTAATCTGTTACAACTCGTGAATGCCATCACTATACTGTAGCATGGCTTGATGTACGTTCGGGTTATTGTTGATGATAAAGATGTGTTGGCAATGATGGACACGGGTACTATCAACAACTTTTTAAGTTCGAGGATAGTTGAAAAACTGGCTTTAAGCATGACTTAAGTAACTACGAAAATTAAGGTTGTGAAGTTTACAGCACAGCCTGCAAAGTGATCTGCTGAAATCACCCTTCGTGTGGGCGAATGGGAGAGAAAGTGCAATCTGATGATTGTTCCATTAGATTATTTTAATCTGATGATTGTTCCATTGGATTATTTTAAGGCAAAGGCGTCTGTGGTACCATATCTGAATAGGTTATACATTGCAGATGAATGGAGTCCTTGTTTTGTGCCGCGAGATATCTTCACAAGAATAAAGGAAAGCAGATTCAGGATGATATGCAATCTACGAAACAACATAAGGCAGGTTTGAGGAAAGGAGAGATGACTTTTGTTGTAGCCTTGGTAGAAATTAAAGAGGATCAGGTTGTTGAGGTACCTGATCAGGTTGCAAGTGTCTGGATGAGTTCGTTGATGTGATGCCCCCAAAACTTCCAAGAACTCTCCCACCTCGTCATGCTGTTCATCACAAAATTGAACTCGAACCAACTGCGAAAGCTCCTGCACAAGCCCCATTTCGCATGAGTTGGCAGAGTTGAGGAGATAGCTTGATGATTTACTTGATGTGGGTTTCATTCAGCCTTCAAAAACTTCCTACGGTGCCCTAGTTTTCTTTAAGAAGAAGCATGATGGTTCCATGTGGATGTGTGAGGATTATCGTGCGCTGAATAAGGTAACAGTAAAGAACAAATATATGGTGCCTAATGTTGCTGATTTGTTTGATCAATTGGCGAAGGCTTCATTCTTCATCAAGCTGGATTTGCGATCGAGCTATTGACAAGTAAAAATAGCTGAAGGGGATGAATCAAAAACTGTCTGGATGACTAGGTATGGTTGTTTTGAATTTTTGGTTATGCCCTTCGATCTTACGAATGCACCTATTACTTTTTGCAATTTGATGAATGATGTATTGTACGAGTTTTTGGATAATTTTGTGGTGGTATACTTGAATGATATTTTGATATATAGTAGATCACATAGTGATCATGCTGTCCACTTAAGAAATGTGTTCTCACGGCTTAGAGAACATCAATTATATGTCAAGAAAGAGAAATGCGAATTTTGCCGTTCAGAGGTGATGCTTTTTAGGACATTGGGTTGGTCAAGGAAAAATCAGAATGGATAGAAAGAAAGTGAAGGATATCATGGAATGGTCAAGTCCATCCAAGGTTGCTGAATTACGTTATTTCCATGGGTTAGCAAACTACTAGCAGCGTTTCATTGAAAACTATTCCAAGAAAGTGAATGCCTTGACGGATTTACTAAAAAAGGATCGAAAATGGGAATGAAGTAACGTGTGCCAAAGAGCTTTTGAGAAGTTAAAACAGGTTGTTTCAGCTGAACCGGTGTTGCAGTTGCCTGACTTTGAGAAGCTGTTTGAAATGCACACTGATGCATCTGACCGTGCTATTAGAGGTGTATTGGTGCAAGAAGGTCATCCGATTGCTTATGAAAGTCAAAAATTGAAAGAGGCGGAACAACGATATTCAACTCATGAGAAAGAGATGACGATGGTTGTTCATTGTCTTGAAACTTGGCGCCTTTATTTGTTCGGAACGAAATTCACTGTTCTAACGGATAATGTAGCCAACACATATTTTCGGTCCCAAAAGAAGTTGTCGGCAAAACAAGCGAGATGACAGGAGTTTTTGGCCGAATTTAATTTTGTGTGGGTTCATAAGCCAGGTAAGCAGAATCAAGTTGCTGATGCACTCAGTCAAAAATCCGTGAAAGCTTATGTATCGGCTTTGATAACAGTTGAATGTGATTTTCTTGACAGAATCAAATAGTGGGCTGAAAAGGGTGTTGCTTATACCAAGTTGTTGCAGGAAATTAAAGATGGCTTGGTAAGATGGTATTGGATTGAAAACGGTTTGATCTATGCCAAAGGCAGCAAGCAGATTATATGTGCCTTCAGGTGGGGGATTAAGGCAAATACTGTTGAAGGAAACTTATGATCTACAATGGACAGGCTATCCGAGCATCGAAAAGGATGTTAGCTTTGCTCTCGAAATCGTATTACAAGCCAAAGATGGGTGATGAGGTAGAGGTATATGTGAAATCTTGTTTGGTGTGCCAGTAGGATAAAACAGAAAAAAAGAAAGACACAGGTTTGTTCCAGCTTTTACCGTTCCAGAGCGGCTCGATTTCTATGATTTCATTTCAGGTTTTACTGAAGGTTGATGTGTTTAAGTCCATTATGGTGATGGAGGACATGTTTTCAAAATATTCGATTTTTATTCTAGCTCCACATGAGTGTATAGTGGACGTTGTTGCTGGATTATTTTTCAAGAATGTTGTGAAGTACTTTGGAATACCCGAGGATATAGCGAGCGATCGGGATTCTCGATTTACAGGCAAATTTTGGACCATGCTGTTTAACATGATGGGGTTTGAATTGAAGTTTTCAACAACAAATCATCTGCAGATTGATGGTGAGACGGCAAGGATAAATGCATTGCTAGAAGAATATCGTTACAGCTAGTCAAAAAAATTTGGTTGATTTGCTTGATACAACTCAGTTTTGCTACAATCTACATTAATCCTCTGCTACATGTATGTGTCCGGCTGGGTTGACTATGCGGCATATGTTCAAGACACCTCTTGAGATTGTAAAGCAAGGGGGACGTAGTGTGTGTCCAGTTGCTTTTCGATTTGTTTAAGATTAATAGGAGATGATTGAGCAAGCTAAAGACAGCCTTGCAAAGGCTGCCCGACGAATGAAGACGTTCGCTGATTAGAATAGGAGAGATGTGGAGTTTCAGGTTGGGGATATGGTGATGTTGAAATTAACTCCCCAGATTTGGAAAAAGATTAGTAGTAAAACCGTACGTCATGGGCTGGTTGAGAAATATGATGGTCCTTTCGAAGTAATCAAATGTGTTGGAAGGTAGCATATTAACTGAAGCTACCTGATCGTTTGAAGGTTCAACCCACTTTCCACGTGAGTTAATTGAAGCCCTTTAATGAAAGTTTGGTGGGAGAAGATCGATTGCATGCGAAGATGGCTCCTCTTATGATCAGAAAACAGTATGATAAGAAGGTGGCAAAAATTATGGGTCATCGAACAATGAGAATGAGTAAGAAAAACATAAGAACGGACTATCTTGTCTTGTGGAAGGGTAATAGCGAGATTGATGTAACTTATGAAAGAGATGTCGATCTATGGCAGTTTGAGGATAAGATGAAGGAGTATCTTGATTCTCTTTCGACGAGGACGTCAGACTCTTCTGGTGGGAAAGGTTTGTTAGCTTCTTAAAGGTTGACATGCTCAATGGCATGGGTACGCCTTGCATTCATGCTGGAATTTTGTGGAAAAGTGTGTCGATGGTGCACACTTCGAATTTCGGAGCAAGGAAAATGTGGGTTTCAATTTGTGGGAGTGATGCTTCAATTTGGCCGATGTCAAAGTATTGCTGATTGGCAAAAATTGGCAAGGCATAAGCAGATTCAGCTTGCTGTTAGTGTATTCTAGTCCACAAATTCGGGTTTCCAAATCAAGCACATGTTTGACACGTGTTGAGCAGTTTCCGTGGTCCATACAGGTGGAAAGTGTGGACGATTGTTGGGAAATGTTGTGAGAGGTAGTTTTCTAGCAATTTTAGACCTAGTGGCAATTAATGGTGTTAACTGCACACGAATTTTGGCTTTATATTTTGAAGGTTTGGACTGATGAGACAGAGAGAGTTGTAGTGTTCTTTCATGTATTCCTTCGTGTTCTTGTATTATTGTGGAGTAATAAACAAGTTGAGTGTTTATCCGTAAATTCTGTGTTCATTTA
>CAIGRM010293833.1:0-11116 GCA_903798335.1 Fraxinus albicans | reverse complement strand
GAAGAAGAGTCTGATGAAGAGACTGACATTTACGAGTCTTATCGTGAATTAAGAAGGTCAATAAAGCCATCTTGAAAAAGGTGAACGAGCTTGAAATTGAGTGTGTTGAAGCTGGTTAATGAAAACTTGGAAATTAAGGTTCAGTCATTAACTACTGATCTTGATAAATCTAAAGCTCAACTTCAATTGTTTATGAGCGGCTCGCAGAAGCTAGACACTCTGCTTGGGATGAACAAGCCTGCTAGAAATAGGCATGGTCTTGGTTATGTTGATAACCATGATACTATTGCTAGCACATCCAGGATCACGTTCGTTCCTGCCACTAACAAAGCTCATGAGATTGCTTATCCCAAACCCAAAGGTAAACATGCCATAGGATCGAGACCTACCAGACTGCGTAGGGTCAGTCGTCCTACATTTCGGCAACAACCACCGAGCAGGTTTAAACCTAGGTTCATTCCCACTTGCCACCACTNTGAGATTGCTTATCCCAAACCCAAAGGTAAACATGCCATAGGATCGAGACCTACCAGACTGCGTAGGGTCAGTCGTCCTACATTTCGGCAACAACCACCGAGCAGGTTTAAACCTAGGTTCATTCCCACTTGCCACCACTGTGGTGCTCTGGGACACACCAGACCTAGGTGTCGTAATCGAGTGACTAGAAGTAAGAATCTGGATTTCACTAGCAAGGATAACTTCCTTGCCAATTAAGTAAGTCACTTAACTGAGATAATGACTCAGTTAACTTAATCATCTTCTACTTCTAAGAAAGTTTGGGTCAAGAGATGCGACCTCGAAGGTCGTGAAAATGGTCAGGCTCTTAATGGCAAGGGCATTCAAATTTCGTCCTAACTGTGTGGTTAGGCGCATGCATGTGCTGTTCATTATGTCCATTCATTCATGCATGCATCATATTTATTTTTGTGTTTATTTTTTTGTTGGTTCTTGTTTTTGCATATATTTGCTTTAAGTATTATTAAAAAAAACAATTTTGAAAAATGAGAAAAGTACAAAAATAGTTTCTGGTTGGACAAACGACACATCATTTTGAGTTTAAACCTCTTATGTGAGACCAAGTGAGCAATATCTGAGCTATAATGTTATTTCAATTGCTTGGTCTAGTTTAATGTAGAGTAATAAGTATATGTGTCGTCATGTAATTATTTGCAATGCACATGCTATGATCTTGTGAATGAGTCTGAACCGCGTGTGTGAGATTTGTGATAGTTGTCACGTGTTAGTAGGGTGACCTCAAACATGAATTGACCTACATTTAGATGACCTTAGCTCGTGATAATCTCCCGACATTGCTGCATATATAATTAAAAAAAAAAAGAAAATTTTAAATAAAATAAATGAGTGGCTCATTAGTTCATCTTATACTTTGTTCGAAGCCTAGTTGACTCGAGTAATTAAACCTGAGGGTGGTGCCTATAGTCATTTGACTTGGGTTAACCGGCCTAAAGCTCGTTATAGGGGTCAGTTTGATCACTTAATGGATAGGGTCTGCACATAAGATGCTATTTATGATAAAAACGGTAAAAATACTTTATGCAACATTCAGGGGGAGAAAAGAAAATTTATCACATATTTGAGCTCACTTTTAGTTCCTAAAATTATTCTAATTTGACTTTCATCTGTTGGGATCATACTTATTTAACAAATGATATTTCACATGCCCTTTCTCACAAATTTAAGGTTTGGAGTCACTTTCACAATAAAATAGTGGCACATTACACACATGAGTCATTTATACACTTTACTCCATCTTGAACTTAACTGCGTATGTGGAAAAGTTATTTTGATATTGCTCAACTTATGATTACATACTTGATTTGAACTGTTGAAGTGTCAAGAGCATGGTTTGCCGTAATTTCATTTAAAAAAAATAAAATAAAATTTTGGTGCTATTTTTCTAGAAGTTTTTTTGTGATGTTTTTGTCAATTGAATTTTTGGTGCTACTTTTCTTAATTTTTGAATTTGGAGTGCTAATTTTGTCATTTGAAGTTTTTGGTGCTATTTTTCCTAATTTTTGAATTTGGAGTGCTATTTATGTCAATTGCACTTTCGCTAGCTTATCGCTAGAACTCGCTCGAGCGACAACATCAGAAGCTACCTCGCTCGCTTATCGTTCTAGTATTGCTCGAGCGAAAGACCATCCTTTTGAATTATAAGGTTCATTTTCTCCTAAAAAGTGCTTAAAAAGGGTATTTCCCTTTGATTTCTCCTCCATTTTCATTACCCACATAAAATTACACACTTTACTGCTCCATTAACACTTCAATCACTTCATTAATCGTGGTATTTCATTCAAACTTCAATTTTAAAAGTAAATTTCAAATTCCATGGTTTTCTTCACATTTTTGCGATTTTCTTTATGGTTTTTGAAATTTCAAATCGTTTTTGCTTAAGTTTTGGGTAGTGCCTCACATGGGTTGATCTTTGGCATAGCTTATCATCGTGCATTGCATAATTTTTCATCAAAAATCGAACTTTTGGACCATTGTGTGTGTAGTTTTCATGTTTTCTTGTTTGTGCTTCACTATAGTTCATTATTTCATTAGTTGATGGAGTTTGATTTAGGTTGCTTGGTTTGTGATTGTGGCATTGTTGAGAGGTGGTAAATGTTGTGAAAAAACCCCAAACTCCTTCACCAATATGGCTTGGGTGAACTTGGAATGGGTTTTTAGGTTCAAAGTCGAGGTTGGTCGTTTGCTTGGTTGAGTTTGGGATGTTGGATTGGACCATTTTTGGTGTCGAGTTATTGTTTAGGAGTTTGCATTGTGTTGGTTGTGCTTGCGTATGCTTGGATAGGCATCGGACGGTGACGTCACTTCACCACGTCATGGCATCGTGTCACTACGTCGTGACATCACGTCACTGCGTCTAGGCATCACGACTCGTGTCTTGTTTTCATGGCACCTACATCTAGGCATCATTGCATGTCGTCATGCATTCACTATAGGCCATGATTGCAGGACATTTTTCTTTGCCTCGTTTTGCGTGCATTCATGCATGTCATGAATTCTTCTGTCATTTGTTAAGGTTTTAATGGTTGTGTGGTTCAATTTTTTAAGATGTCACCCAAGAGGGTTCGCACTTCCACTTCCACTCCTAGTACTTCGATTTCTTACAGTTGAACTACGTTTATCTCTGCTGTGGCCCAGGATGTTTTTGGGTTACAATTCTCTCTTCGCCCTGTACTTTTTGAGCGCGAGGTCGTCATGTCTGACTTGTCTCCCGACCTCGCTGCCATTTTCTCTTCCTGGGGCTGGAAACCACTTCTAGTTGATTTGACACCTGAGGTCCTTATTAGTACACGAGTTCTATGCTAACATCCTTGATGTTAGTGGTTCATCATTTAGGGTTTTCTTCGGGGTAGGACTATTAGGATCATTCCTGACGTCATTTCGAGTCTCATTCACATTCCTCGAGTCGTCCACCCCCTATTTCCTTACTTGACTCCTAATACACTTCCTTCAGACACTTTAGTCTGATCCACGGTGTTTAACACATCGATGGAGGGTGGTCCAGGTGCGATATGCACTGGATCTTTACCCACTGATCGACAGATTTTGCTGGGCATTGTGTACACTAATCTGTGGCCGATTTCTCACGCTTCTTCATTACCTATAGAGAAGGCTCAATTTCTCTACGTCTTGCTGCATGGCGATTCTATTGATCTTCCCACTTTTACTTGCCAGCAGATCTTGAGGGCTTTTCGTACAATGGGTACGAGGGTTGGGCTTCCCTATGCGTGCCTTATACATAGGTTAGTCACTTCCTTAGGAGTTAGTTTCCCTGAGGTGGGTCTGAGGCGGGTTTCCATGTCGATAGGCCATACCACTATCACCCAGAGTCGATCTTATGCTTCATCTGAGCCAGCAAAGCCTATTGACCGGACTATGCAGGCTGATCCCATTGATGACCTGATCTCTTTTGATCCGTCCGATTTTCCTTCTGCTCCTGCACCCTTCGATATTCCCTCTTCTTCGACTTCTCCTCCATTTGCGTCAGTACCCCATTCTTCTCCTGCATCGACTCCTTCTGCGTCTGCTCCCATCGACCTATCAGTTGCTCTCTTGGGACAGATGATTGTGCTGATCGAGCAGCAAGCTCGCATGATGGCAGAGATTACCCAGCTGCGTGCCACAGTGGATTGACACACTACCGAGTTGCTAAACTTCGGGGTGCTGTTGAATACTTACAGCGTGGACTTCGATGGATTCGTCGCCATTGGGACGATGATGCTGATTCCGAGGAGAGGACGGATTCAGATGATACTGCAAGTGCCTCTTAGCTCTAGGCGTTCCCTTGTCATTTTGTGACAAAAATGGGGGGGTAGTTTTTGATGTGGTAGTATTAGTTTTAGATTTTTGTTGATAGGGAGGAGTTGATAAAGAGTTGATAACAGATGATTTTGTTATGCTTACATGATGTATCTATTGAATATATGGATGTAATTAACTATTTGGGATATATATGACAATGGTATTTTTGACTGGTATATATATATATATATGACAATGGTATTTTTTACTCCCATGTATATTTGTTTGAATTCAGTTCGCTAAATTAAGTTTTTGATGTTTTTACAGTGTCAATGTTTCGTTTTGGTATGTTGAGTTGCATTGATACTATGTCTTAGTTTAGCTTGTGATTTAACATTGCAACATATGCTTACTCGTGTTATAATTGCTTAAATGACATCTACAAGTGAACTGTTTGAACTGTGATTATCTTTGATACTGTTTTCCACACATTTTACACTGGTATTTGAGTTGTCTATTTCAGGTAATAGGTACTATAGAGTTTGTTCAAGACAGTTTGTAATTTAGGTTGTGTCATTATTTTGAGTCTGTAACTTTTATTTTATTACTGCCTCGACATAGATTAGTGTTTTGTCACAGAATGCCAAAGGGGGAGTTTGTTAGGTTTTAGTTGATTTTTTAATTTGCTAATTCTGTGAACAAAATGACTTAATTTGATAGAGTGTCAAAGTTCAATGAGTAATGTGCAATTTGTTTAAAAGTTAGTTAAATAGGTCTAGGGTTTTGAGTTTGGAACAAGGAAGAAAATGGCGTGAATTTTCGCCAGACTGTCGCCAAGGGTTGGCTCGAGCTACAAAAATAGAAACTGTTTCGCTGGACTGTCGCCCTTCTTTCGCTCGGGTGAAGCACTGTCGCTCGCTTGACTATCGATGGCTCTTCGGTCGAGCGACAGCTTTAAATGAAAATTTTATTTTCGCGTTTTAAAGGCTATTGTCTCGGCCCATTGATTTCTTGACCTATCTATATATACAAGAACACGTACAGAACGAAAACGTGAAGGTTGTTAATTGAGATAGCTTCATTATTGAAAGATCTAATCATTCCATCATTCAACCTTTATCTTGTGTGAGTGTTTTGGTCAGAAAAACATCAGATCCAATATCCAAATACCAAAAGCCATACTTCCTACATATCCGTCAGGGGTGATGAAGATCGAGGAAGTCCAAATACCAAAAGCCATACTTCCTACATATCCGTCAGAGGTGCTAAAGATCAAGGAAGGCGACTGGAGTTCCAGTCTGTGAAGAACGGGTTGTTCTTCGTGATCCACGGAAAATAGATGAATTCACAAGGTTTAGAGTATTGCAGGGCAGCAGATTCCACGGAGAGCTTTGGCAACAGTAGCTGAGGATTGGTGCAGGAGAGTACGGGATCCGCGGAGAGCTAGAGGAGTGTAGTCAGGTGATCAGATAGCACGGGTCATCTAGTCTGGTAGACCGTAAGTTGTTAAATTCGTTTATAGTGGATTGGCTGGCAAAGTGCCCAGAGTTTTTCCCAATTGGGTTTCTCCGTGATCATTCTAGTGTTTGATTTACTGTTTTATGCTACGAATGAACGATATGTGGTATTTAAACTTATGATTAAACTGACTGTTTGATTAACCATCTAGAGATAAATTAATTGGTGACTTTTTGCTAATTAGTTAATAAGATTTTATGCATATTACACATATTCACCCCCTTCTAGATGTTGTTAGGGTCGAACTTGCGTTTCTCAATCTCTTAACAGGTCTATCCACTGTTAGATGAAAGTCTTGGCACTTTAATATGTGACTTGACTTTTTTTAGCCAAATCTACATCATATACTTGAATAGATGATACCTAGGATTTCCTTTCTCGCTACATTTCTCTACCACGAGATGAACAAACTTGTCAGGAATTGGCACCTCTTTGATCTCCTTGGAAAATGATAAATATTTATCATCGTTATCTATCTTATATGACCTAGTCGACTGATCTTCGTATTCTTCAACCAAAAGAGTGTTGTACAAAGTGCCGACAAGGTTTTTGCTCTCCGATCTTCCTTGTAATAATATGAGTAGATCTCCTATCATGTGAGCTTACCTCATCCATAGGCTTTCCTAAAATATTTTAGCCTTACATCTCTCATTCCTCTTCTTCTCCAAGGCATTATCACCAGTTTTCGACATTTTTAGGCTACTATTCTTTTCACGAAAAAGATAGCAACGTGCATTTCTCCTTTTTCCCCTTATTCACCCTGCCAATTTTTCCCTAGATTCTCAATTTTTCCATGCAATGACATATTTTCCGCCGTTAATACCTTCAGACTTTCAGCCATCTCCTGGACCATTTTTGCAATGTATATCTTTTTCCTTAAGCGATGATGAGCGGGAAAAATGTTGGCTTGCGACTTTGCCAGTGTTTCATCCTGCTATCGTTTTGGATTAGCATCGCTATCCGCAGGATCATCACTACTTATTCTTTGTTTTCAACCTCTGGCGGTAATTTTCTTTCCATTGAATTCATTTTTCTTAGATCTTAAGGATTTCAAGGTTTTTCGGCTAGAACACAATTTCGTGGTTTACTTTGTTTGAATTTTTTCCATAGATGGTACCAATTTGTTGACAATATAAATCTTATCAACAAACTCTCTCACCTAGTCGGGGATTTTTACCTCATAAACTCACTAATTTTGATACTAAAAGGTGGAGTAAGAGGAGAAATGACTGTTTGAGATGGAGATATTTGAATTGCTTGCCTTTCTCTTCAAAAGTGGGGGTATTTATAAATTTCCCCTCTAAGATATGGGATAATTCGATCATTTGAGGAAAACAACATATGGCGACCTCTTATTGGCTAACTTGTAACTAATTATGTTAATAGTTTCATGTTTTACTCAATTGCCAATGTGTATTTTATTAATAGTCTGTAGCAAGCCTGGATGGGGAGAAGGTATGCCTACGTAGTGTGAACCTTTCAATCTCTTGTATCCCTCGCGTGTTGCTTTATGCTTAACCATCAGTTAGCAAGATTCACGGATTGTATTTCGAGGTTGAACAGTAATGTCGAAGCATATTTATCGAAAAATTTCATAGAAAGTTCTTTTGGTGTTAGTGAATGAGTTGCCTGATATTTAATATGATATTTGACTACGTTTTCATATAGGAAAATGGAAAAAGGTTATTTAGCTATCTGTATGTTGCAAAGTTGAAACAAGAAGTTGGACATTAGCTTGTCTTAGCTTTGCGTGCTTCAGATAAGAAAATATGCTTTAATTAAAGGGTTTCCGTTTTTGTTGGGCACCAGATAACATCCTCTGGTTCGTTTTCCAGAATTGATAGCTTTATGTAAACTATTTTCCTAATCTTGTTTCTTAAAAAGTCCTTCATAGACAAGTTTCCAATTTTCCTGATGTTTTTGAGAGCCAAAAATCCGTTCTCTTGATAATTACTATATAAATCCTGAACAAATCTTAATTCAACTTTTTGTACTTAAATCACTTGTGAAGTAGTAAAAGTCTCAAACTTGGTTATTCATGATTCTAAATCAAAATGAATAAGGATCATGTAATCTTCCCTGGTATATATTGTGAGAATGTATGTTTATAAAATAGGTTTAAGATTAATGATTGAACTTTGGCCATAGCCCTGAATCATCTTAAAGACGAATCAATCCTTCTCCTTTGGCCTCAAAAGAAAATGAGTGAGAGACTCATTTTTGTAATGATGAAAATGGAATAAAAGGTCAAAGGTCGAAGGAGAAAATCAAGAACACCTAGGGCATGAGAGATTGTTAAGTTGTCAAGCCTAATTATTATAGTTGTATGGAACTAGTACGCATAAGAGATTGGAAGGGAGGCGGGAAAGCGCCTTTCCGCTGGTGCGGGGCACAGAGCTTTTGGATCCAAAATTTCATGAAGGATGGTTTATGAATTTAATCTTTGTAATTTTCGAGGTTTTTTTCTAATTTATCATATAAATAGTGAGTATCATTAGGCTTTTGTATTTCCATCATAAAAAAGAGAGAGGTAAGAGAAGATGTGTGTGTAATTTTCTCTTGTAGATTTCTTTTCATCATAGTAAATTATTGCAGCGGAGGAAGAGGACATAGTTTGAAATTGAGATGAACTTCTATAAATCTTACGTGTTCTTGAATGTTTACTTTTCTTTCTACAAATTGATTGCTCTCTGTCGAATAGAGTTAGAGTTTCTAATTTTCAACAATCGATATCATAGGTTATGATTTTGATCGAGAGCAATAACTCAGGAAGACAGAACATCGTTAAGGATCTACAAGTTTGATTATATAGATATTGCATTTTGGAGGATGCAAATATAGGATTATCTATAATTAAAAAACTATTCCAGCCCCTTCTGAATCTGAAGCTAGAAGGAATGAAAGATGATGTGTGAAAACTCATTGATTGTCAGGTATGGTTGATATCCAGTTGACACTATCGAAGAACGTTGATCACTATGTGCAACTTAATTTGGAATTCTCTTTTGGGATTGAGGAGTTTCCACTGCAAAATAGAATTTGATGCTAGATTAGTCTCTAAGTGGAGATTGTTAAGTTGTGGAGTCTAATAATTGTTGTGCGAAGCCATTACATGAATCTAGAATTTCATTAAGAATAGTTTAGAAATTTGTGTCCTTGAAAATTTCGATTTTACCTTATCTTATAAATAGGGACCCGTCATTTGGCTTTTGTATTATTATCATAATAGAGACATGTTAGATAACATAGGGTGTGTAATTTTCTTTTGTACACTTCTTTTTATCATAGTTAATTATTGAAGCGGCGAAAGAGGATGTAGTATTATATTGAGGCGAAACTCTATAAATTGATTGCTCTCGGTTGAATATAATTAATATTTCTAATTCTCAACATAGAGAATGGGTTTGAATCCTTTATATGTGAAGCTTCAATGTGGTGTTCAGTTTTTGGTTTCCTTAATGTTGTTAAATATGTTAATTTAATATTAAAGGTAGATTAGTCATTTTGTTTATGAGCTTGTAAGACTACTTAAAGTTTCTTTTTCTTGTATTTTTATTCATTTAGTTTATCATAAACCCCAGCCTCCCTTTGTTTTCCTCTATATATTCTTTTGTATTATTGATTTAACATGGTTTTAGAGCCACGATCTCATGGGATTTGTTAATCTTTTTGAAGAACGTTATATCTCATCCACAACTTTTTGCGCGATAGTACAACACGGTATTTTTTTTGGCTCTCGCCAATTCTCGTTTGATTTCACATCTGTATTGTGTGTTTTTCATATTGGTAGTTATTTATCTATTTATTTCACAGTGGTTGGAAGTCGAGATGATTATCTTTGGTCTATTAGTGTGCAATTAAGTGAGAAGAATTATTCCTATTGGAATTATGTAATGATGAATTTTTCAAAGAGCAAAAAAAATGTAGGGTTATGTTTCTAGCACTTGTGTTAAACCTAAAAACGATAAGGTTATCAATTATCTGGAGTTGGTAGATAATTGAAAATCCAATAATTTGAAGATTATTAGTTGGATAAATAATTCAATTGTGCAGTCAATAGGCACACAATTAGCTAAGTATGATACTGTTAAGAAAGTTTGGGAACATCTAGTTAGACTGTACACATAGTTTAATTTTGCAAAACAGTGTCAATTAGATATTAATATTCATGCCCTTTAACAGAAAAGTATGAGTATTCAGGAGTTTTCCTATGCTATGATAGGTTTATGGGATCAATTGACACTCGTAAATCTGCAGATTTATGGATGTTTCTTCCTTATATTGCTTGAAGGGAAGAAAAACTACTTGTAAACTACTTGTACAATCTTTTATGACCTACGTGATGATTTTGAGGGATCGGAAAACAATATTGCATCACAATCCTCTCCCTTCTGTTGATTCTATGGTTAATGAATTGTTGGATGAAGAGATGCCTCAAATATAAAGTAGACAAGGGCTCTATCATCTACTACTCTATCTGTATTCGCACCTTAGAGATCACATGTCAATAATCAAAGTAGGCCGCCTTCAAATGTTGCTCATGGTAAATGTCGTTTCTATAAGTAGAAAGGGTCACTGGAAGGGACAATGTCATCTATTGTTGAATAGAGCCATAATCAGCAACCCCAACAATGACAACAACAATATCCCCAACAAGAGCAGCAGTGGCAGGTTTTTCCACTATGGAAGTTTGGAAGCCAACCACCTCAACTTAATACAACAGTGACTGTACCATCAGTAGACACACTCATGTTTGAGCAGTTTCAAAAGTTTCTGGTAACACAGTAAAATGTAACAACGCCACATGCAATCTCCACCTTTCATATGATTGTCATCTTTTAATTTTTCAGATATATCATCCTCTTTGTGGGTCTTAGATCATGGGACTTCCCATCATGTTACATAATTTATCATCTTTTGTTTCATTATCTTCCAAATCTTTTGTGTCAGTTATGAATGATGGTACTCATATGCCGATAGCAAGTACTCTATTGATACACATTATTTGTCTCTCCATGACGTCTACCATATTTCTAGTCTTATCTTAAATTTTGTTATGTTAGTCAATTATCTGAATCTGGATATTTAATATATTTTTCTTCTTCCACTTGTTATGTGCAGGACCAGCAATCCCAAAAGTTGATTGGAACTGACCATAGGCAAGGAGAACTCTATATGTTGAATAGCTTAATGTACCAGACATTGCAACTTCTAGGGTTGATTTGTCATCCTTTTATTTGAGTCATTCATCTTCTGTCATTTATTTATGACATTCTTGCATTGGTCATGTTTCGGCAACTCATTTACAATTCTTAGTTTCTAC
>CAIGRM010293808.1:0-15574 GCA_903798335.1 Fraxinus albicans | reverse complement strand
TTTTACAATGACCAGTAAATATGATTAGCGAGACGCTGATGAATATTTAATAAAAGTAGACTGCATGTTGAGCTGTGTCAGGTGGGAAACAGAGAAGGAATATGCAGTGGATTTCTTTGACATTGTGTTTAGGAGAAAATAGGGATTTACCTTCCACCGAATATAAAAACCTTAAGAGCTGCCTAACTGACTGACGTTCAAAATAGATTAATAAAGGTAAGGACCCTCTGCTCAGGTTTCCAAAATCAATAGAAATGCTGGAAGAAATATAATTAGAAGATGGCGAGGGTTCTAGGTTACTTCTTAATGCAGTATCAGTAATGCTTAGGCTTTCCAAAAGGTTCGGTTGATCAAAAAGTCATTATCAAATCCCTGCTTAGAAAGCAAAATTCGGTATTATCTTGTGTTCATTCTATGAACTGTTAATGTTTAGGCAGACTGACGATTATTAGGAAATTTGAATTCAAGAATTGTATTCGTTTCTTGGACAAGAAAAATTTCTTATTCACTGTAATGGTCACTTTTCGTAAGTTATTGGCTCTTCAAACTGGATCTACTCAGAAATTAGAGGGCCTAAATGGTGCCTAATGGGGAATATATCATTAGCTTATACTTCTTACTCTTGAGATGGCTCTTATCTGATGTAACTGTTTTTTTAATTAGATTTAAATTGAGAAGATGAATAATTAGCTTGTTTGGAAGTGACATTCATCTGCAACTGATTAAAAAGGAATTGAACCATCCAATGGACAAGTGATAAGTTGTAGCTGGATATAACTGTCTTATTTATTGCTTCTTTGTAATGTTTTCATGCTTAATAAGATAAATAAACCTCTTCACAGTTATTGTTTCGTTTTGGCAGGGGTGAAGATATTTTTATCTCTGTGTGGAATCTGCATCGAAGTCCTAACCATTGGGAAGACCCTGACAAATTCAATCCTGAAAGATGGCCTCTTGATGGACCTAATCCAAATGAGACAAACCAGAATTTCAGGTCTTATATTCTAAATTTCCAGTTACTAGAGTGGAATCACATTCCATATTTCCCCTCGTCACTTCTGGAAAAACGGATACTAACTTCAATTCCTAACGTTGCCCTTGAAACTATTACACGATATCTTTAAGGCATGAGCTAATATACAACCAATTACGTAAAGTACCCCACCTTCGTAAGAAAGTCGTTAAGAGGGAAGATTTAATATATCTTGTAATTCACTTAAATTACCCATTCGTTTTCTAGAAATTTAGTTCTAGACATAAATAGTGACTGTTATAACTAAAACATCTAATATCAGTGATTTATATATGTCCTTTGAGATCATAGTCAACTACAGACAATAAACCAAAAACTATAGCAATCTTACCGGTGTTCTAACATTAGTTAAAGAATTATCAAATCTTCTTTTGGGAAAACTGCTGAGAGTCACTTCCAGCTTTAGTTCTTGACGTATATCTTTGATCTGGAATCAAATATTGTTTGGTAATTTTTGTTGCATGCGTGGATGTATGCATTAAATTTGCTAATAATCAGCCTTAAATTTGGCTCATAATAGTTAATTCCCCTATTCCATTTGCTCTAAAGTGTAGAGCACCCCAGTTAACATAATAAGCCTGCAGTTATAGTGTCTGATTACTCTAAGAACAGATTTGCAACTTGCCAAAACACAAGGACTCAACTTCCGTTTACTTAATGTTATTTTCCTTCTGATAGCTCTTTGTTGTGTCAATCATTTTCTCCCCATTGCTGTATAAGCTCACAAAGTACTCTACATTAATCTTGCTGTTACAGTTACCTTCCTTTCGGTGGAGGACCAAGAAAATGTATTGGAGACATGTTTGCTACATTCGAGGTAAATATTTTAGATGGAATTTTTATAATTCTTTGTCCAATTGCTGATATACTCTACAGATCTACAAAATATTGACAGAAAGTTTCTGATTTTGTTGAAAATGTGTTTGGGTGGGGTGAAAATAGCTATCTATTTGTTACATGAAATGCCAATCTTTTCTTTTCTAATTTTCAGACAGTCGGAGCAGTGGCAATGCTTGTTCGTAGATTTGACTTCCAAATGGCCCTCGGAGCACCTCCTGTAAGCAACCGGTTAATGTTAGGCCCCGTTTGGCCCCCATTAAAATTTTAATATATTTTTCTCTATCTTCTTTTCAACCACACATTTTTCCAATATAATAATATTACACGTAAACAGAAAACTTTTCCTTCTTTTTCAACCACCCATTCTCAAAAAAACACTATTTCTAAATTTAAAATCTCAAAAATGGGGGCCAAACGGGGGATTAATGTTATTTTCATGACTAATTAGTTAACAATATAAAACCTTCAACTACTCAGATTCAACAGCAATAAACTAGGCTTTCTTCTCGATTAATTTGAGGTCAACTATATGAGTTATTTTTCACGACTCCAATCAATCCATGTCTATATCTACCGAAGCATCCAGTGAAATCAAATCTTTGCGACCAAATTAAGACATTTTAGTTTTACTGGATTTACCTCTCCCTCTTTTAAACTATTTTACGGGATCACATCGCTCTTCTAAGCGAGAGCTTCTTTAAATCTACTCCCTTGAGATTTTCCCTTATCAATCTAAGTCTCTTTTTAATTCATCCTCAAAATTGGTGTGACACCTCTACTTGTTGGAATATATTTTTGTATCTTATTTCATCTGTTGTAATAAACTCATACATGCATACTGATTTACACTATCATCATCTTATAGACATTTTATCTTTTAAAAGACCAAACCTGACACTCAGTACTACAATGCATAGATGATTGTAGACTTCATTTGAACTTGTAGGCATCTCTTGATCAAATAGATCCATGTAGCACTTCTAATGCTGTAGTAAAAAAAATAAAAAAATAAAAAATCCTTCCCCTTGACACCCTATTCAAGTCATTCCTTATTAATAATCATTGTTGTGTGATAATTGTAAGTGTACGATATCAATTAAGCAAGTAGTAAAGTAGACCTAAAGAGTCCAGTTTATCATTTCATGGAGACTAATTTTCAAAATATCGATTTAAATAACCTTACCTCTTTTTTGATGAAAACAATGTATCAAGCAAAGTTTTGATTAAACTAATATTAACTAAGGAAAATAAAAGCAATTAAACTATCAAATCTGATGGTTAAAGCATTGAAACTCATAATTTACTGTAGTTATTACCTTAAATCTCGCCTCTCAAGTTCTATTTCTAAAGTTGTACTTGGTCGAATTCACTAATAAAATTAATTTACCTCTCGAGTTCAAAACAATCCTACCCATTTGAGTGAATTTTCTATATCTTTTTGTTAATCTGAATAAACCTCAACTAAACATATACCTATGGTCTAAATTTATTTAATCATATAGGAAACTAAACATATTTTATCATATAGGAAACTCAACTCAATGCTGCAACAATAATAAAAGTATATCTCTATCTTTTTCTCAATTGTTGGATATACCTATGGTCTAAATTTATTACTCACCTCTCAACTTGTTACAACCCACAAATCATGAATTATGGTCAAGTAATTCCAACACGAAGAAAAGAAGTAAAATCAATTCATAAATCAATTAACTATGCAAATCTTGAGATATGAAATTAAAGATTCAAATTTAGTTACATTGTTCGTCTCAACTAATGGTTTAGTTATACATCTCAAAGGAAGGAAAATACAAAAAGGTATTGGAATACTCCACTGGGTTTAAAAGAAAAACGAAAAAGAGATGAAAATCTTGCACCAATAATTCGCCTTCTTCTTGTAGAAGTCTGAAAGGCCCCCAATCAAATACACCTATTCTAGAAGGATCAAAAGGGCGGAAGAGGGTAACGAATTCTGTTGAGCATGGGAAGTTAGTTACCAGGGGGGTTATAAATAGAATAATGGCAAGCAGTCTGGGGAGGAAAAGAATATTGTGAGTAAAGTAGTTGTGGGAGAGTATGGTCCTCTCGAATGGCCTCTTATGATTTCCATTTTCAATTGTAATTTTTCAATCCATTAATACAATTCAGTTCCTGTTTTCTTTTCCATTCTTCGTTGTCTAATTAGATCTATCATCTTGGTATCATAGCACCAACTAAAACATGACGCTGGCAGATCGAGTAAGTGTGTTGGAGCAAAAGGTGGATAGCAATTAATTATCAAGAGCTTCAAACTCAGTTAGACGCATTACGATTGGAGTTCCATTCAATGCATAACGGCATGATGGAAAAGGTGGATATTCTACTGCAGAACTGGGCAAATCAGGAAAAGGACCACAAGGAGAAGAAAATAACGACAGAGAAGGAACCGACGTCATCTGCAGAATCTGAGCTCGCCCATCCTAGGCCAACCGGAACTCAGTATGAGGGAGATGGCACCATGGGAAATTGGAGGGGGAATCACGTATAAGACGGTTGGATATGTAGGTGTTGGATGGGATTGAACTTGATGGGTGGATTTTCAGGGTGGAGAGGTATTATGGGGTCAATAGGTTGACTGAAGAGGAGAAGATGGATGCTGCTTTTGTATTTTTGGAAGGAGAGGCGTTAGTATGATTTCAATGGGAGGAGAGGCGACGGCCGATTTTGAATTGGGAAGAGATGAATGGGAGGCTGTTGCGTCGTTTTAGGGCCTCACAAGAATGGACGTTGTGTGCCTAATTTTTGGTAGTTCGACAAGCCATCACTGTTAGGGATTATCGCCGGCAGTTTGAAACGCTGGCGGCACCACTGAACGGCTTATCAAAGGAGGTATTGGAAGGGTGCTTTATGAGCGGGTTGAAGCCGGAGTTGAGGCTAGAGATCCAATTACACAGGCCGGTTGGGTTGGAACAAATGATGGAAATAGCCCAGATGGTGGAGGAAAGGAATTGGGTTACCAAAGTGGGCCAATGGAGCCCAGGCCCACCAAAACCCAAACCCAAACCCAGTGCTCTCTCTAATCAAAACCCATCTCAAAGCCCTAACCCAATTTTTAAATCCACTATCCCCCTTAATATAACTCCAACCCGTATAGTAAGCCCTGGGTCATTCTAGAAGCAAATCGTTCCCTTCAAGCAACTCACAGATGCCGATATACAAATGAAGCGTGAAAGGGGCTTGTGCTATCATTGCGATGAGAAGTTCACGATGGGCCACCGATGTAAGAATAAGGAGCTCCAAGTCCTAGTAATCCGGGAAATGGAGGAGGTGCCTCCATTTGAGGGCACAGCCAGCGACGGGGACAATTTGGCCGTGACTGGGGATGTCGAAGTGGAAGTGGGGGTGGCGAATCAGGTTGTTGAGATGTCTATTAACTCCGTTGTAGGACTCACTACGTCGGGAACTATGAAGTTGAAAGGGAGGATCGGCCAACAAGAAGTCGTGGTCCTTATTGACAGTGGAGCATCCCATAATTTCATCAGTGCTGAAATTGTCCATCAGCTAGGTTTCCCTCTATTGTGTACTTCGGGGTATGGGGTGATTATGGGCACGAGCCTTACGGTTATCGGGGAAGGAATATGTAAATAGATACCCCTGAAGTTACAAAGCATGTCAGTGGTGGAGGACTTCTTACCTTTGGAGTTAGGAAGCTCAGATGTGATATTGGGGATGCAATGGCTATAGAAATTAGGGAAGATGCAAGTGGATTGGAATACTTTGACGATGACTTTCAACACGGCGAGAACCACAGTGACTCTCCAAGGGGACCCAAGTCTCAGTAAAACACCAGTCTCCTTAATAACCATGTTAAAAGCATTTAGAGAGCAAGGGGAAGGGCTATTACTAGAATTGGGACAAATCACTGTTGGGACCGAAAGAGGATCACCGGAGCCACTCGAGATCATTGCTGAGGTGCTGAAGGAATTTTCCACACTGTTCAAAAGTAGCAGTCAGTTGCCTCAACGGAAACATGACCATGCAATCAACTTACAACCAGGAGCATGCCCTGTTAGCGTGAGACCATATAGATACCCGCATTTGCAAAAAAATGAGATCGAGAAGTTCGTACAGGATTCATTCAGCATAGCACGAGACAATTTTTAAGTCCAGTGCTTTTGATAAAGAAAAAAGATGGGAGTTGGAGGATCTGCATGGACTATCGGGCGGTGAACAAAGTAACCATTTCAGTTACATTTCCAATCCCAGCCATCGATGAGTTGTCGGACGAGCTAATGGGTCGACCATTTTTTCAAAAATCGATCTGAAATCAGGGCATCATCAAATCAGGGTGAAGACTGGAGTCATCCAAAAAGGCATTTCGAACTCACGAGGGCCACTATGAATTCCTAGTCATGCCGTTCAGCCTACAAAATGCACCCGCAACCTTCCAGTCATTGATGAACTATATTTAGGAAGCAACTCCGGAGATTTGTGTTAGTCTCATTTGATGTCATTTTAGTTTATAGTAGAACTGTGGAGGAACATCGGGAGCATTTGAGTTGGGTATTGCAACGGTTAGTGGATAACCATCTATTCGCCAACAAAAAGGAATGCTTGTTTAGTAAGTCAGAACTGGAGTACCTCAGCCATATAATTTCAGAAAAAAGGGTAGCTGCTGATACATCCAAAGTGGCTGCGGTGATAGCGTGGCCACGACTAAGATTGCTTAAGAAGCTGCGAGGATTCTTTGGTCTTATTGGGTATTATAGGAGGTTCGTAGAAGCCTATGGGAAGATAGCGTGGCCACTAATGCAATAGCTAAAGAAAGACAATTTCAGGTGGACTAACGAGGCAGGGGTTGCTTTTTCACGTTTAAAGGAGGCTATGGCTTCTGTCCTAGTGTTAGGACTTCTAGATTTTTCAAAACCGTTTGTGATTGAAACCGATGCATCCGGACATGGTTTGGGGGCAGTCTTAATGCAACATCAGAGACCCATTGCTTATTTCAGCTAAGCTCTTCCACCTCGAATAACAAGTCCATTTATGAGAGGGAGTTGATGGCAATTGTAGTGGCCGTGCAAAAGTGGAGGCACTACTTAATTGGGAGGCGGATTATAGTCTGATCAAAAGAGCCTTAAATTCTTGCGGCATCTGGTGAATATAGAATATCAAAAGTGGTTGACCAAGCTGGTAGGGTTTGATTTTGACATCGAATACAAGCCGGGGTTGGAAAATAAAGCAGTTGATGCCTTATCCCGCATTGAGTTAGCAAGAGCCCTCACTACACTAAGTATGCCGTGTGTTCTACAGCAGGAGGAATTGTTGAAAGCAGTGGAAGAGGACCCAGAATTAAGCCAGATTCTCACAGCATTACGGAAGGACCCGACGTCGTACCCCGGTTTTGCTTTGGTGCGAGGTGCTTTGTTATATTAGGATAAACTCGCATTACCCAAGGATTCTTCGTTTGTGTTGTTGGCATTGCAAGAGGGCCACGATAGCAAAATAGGGGGGCCACGGGGGCTTTCATAAAACGTACAAGAGGGTGGCCGAAACATTCTATTGGCGGAGTATAAAGGACATCCGAGCTTATGTAGCAGCTTGTACAACCTGTCAACGAAATAAGTATTCAACTCTCACACCTATAGGGTTGCTTCAACCGTTACCTGTGCCGGAGAAAGTTTAGGACGATATGTCTATGGATTTTATTGAGGGACTGGGACTGGGACTGCCGAGGTCATAGGGTTTTGACTCAATCTTGGTAGTTGTGTATCACCTGTGTAAGTACGGCCACTTTGTGGGCCTTAAACACCCATTCTCAGCACCGTCTGTGGCTGCAGTTTTCATTAAGGAAATAGTTCGATTGCATGGTATGCCGCGCTCGATAATCTCTTATCGTGACAAGGTATTTATTAGCAAATTTTGGAGCGAACTTTTTCGATTGCAAGGCACTAAACTGGGGCTTAGTTCAGCATATCACCTACAAACAGACGGTCAAACAGAGGTAGTAAACAAGGGTATTGAGACATATCTGCGTTGCTTCACTTCAGGTAGACCTAAAGAGTGGTTTCGTTTTCTCTCATGGGTTGAACTCTCTTACAACACTTCATTCCATGTGTCTGCTCAATTAACCCCATTCCAGGTATTATATGGATGGGATCCACCTCCTTTCATCCGTTTTGAAAAGGGACCCACGACCGTGTCTTCACTGGATCATTAATTGCTGGAATGGGACCAAGTATTGGAGGAGCTGAAGATGCACTTACGAAGGGCTCAGCAAAAGATGAAAGCCGTAGCTGACCAACATAGGAGGGCTGTAGAGTTTGTCACCAGGGAGTTAGTCTATCTAAAAATGCAACCCTACCGTCGTAAATCATTGGCACATCGTTTTAACGAGAAGCTCGCCCCAGGTACTACGGGCCTTTTGAAGTGCTAGCAAAGGTGGGACCAGTGGATTACAGACTGAAACTACCCCCGAAATCCCAAATTCATCCTGTTTTTCATTTTTCTCAACTCCGAAAGGCTATGGGGAAATTCCATCTACTTTCCCCTTTACCACAACACTTGGGAGCCGATTGGGAGTTAAAAGTGGAACCAGAAGCTGTGTTGGGAATGCGCACTGCACCCTTGGGCAATGAGGACATGATGGAGGTGCTGATTAAATGGGTCGGGTTATCACCCTTGGAGGCAACCTGGGAGTCTTTCGATCTCATTAATCAACAATTTCCTTCCTTCCACCTTGTGGACAAGGTGACTAAATTGGGAGGGGTAATTGATATGCCCCCAATCAAATACACCTATTCTAGAAGGATCAAAAGGGCGGAAGAGGGTAACAAATTCTGTTGAGCAGGGGAAGTTAGTTACCAGGGGGGGTTATAAATAGAATAATGGCAAGCAGTCTGGGGAGGAAAAGAATACTGTGAGTAAAGTAGTTGTAGGAGAGTATGGCCCTCTCGAATGGCCTCTTATGATTTCCATTTTCAATTGTAATTTTTCATTCCATTAATACAAATCAGTTCCTGTTTTCCTTTCCATTCTTCGTTGTCTAATTAGATCTGTCAAAGTCCTCTGTTCTCTTGTATGTCCTCCTTTGATCCTCTATTATCTCCCTTTTAATTTGAACTAAAATATGTCTTTATGTAGTACCCAAATCGCCCTGAATGTTGTCTTTCAAGAGGACCAAATTACCCACTGATTAAACATATATAATAAACATAAAATTCCAGTTGGGTTGCAGCACAGCCCATGCCATGTTGATAAACCGTGGTCATCAAATTGCACTCTAACCATGGCAAACAACAATGGGTGGACTGCGGTTTCCAAACTGCATTCACCCCTGCAACTGTCAGTCTGCTCCAAGTACTTCCAAGTCCGGGTTTTACATACGATGACAACATTCACATTAAATTAAGTAGAAATTCGCTCATTTTATAAATATAAATAAAGTTTATAAGCATGATTAAGAGCGTGAAACACACTTTTCAATCACACCTACAATTATCCTTTGGGACAAGAAGATGGTATGTGGTCACTTCAGTCTATTAGAGATGGCCATGTAAATCATATAAATCTTGTCTTCAACATGCACTCTCACTTATAGGTGGGGGTTCATTTTTTCCCGTCTCATTCTTGTTTCTGCAATGATTAAAAGGGTATTCTATGTATTTTATCTTAGTTCGATCGAACCTAAAGACTTCGAATGATTTAGTCTCCAAAGTTCTAATTTAACTCTTGAGATCCAGGGTTCTGGATTCATTTACCTTGAGGATGACAATTCTCTAATGAATAACAACTGCTTTACAGGTTGAAATGACTACAGGAGCAACAATTCACACAACCAAGGGTTTGAATATGACAGTTACAAGAAGGAGAAGACCTCCTATCATTCCAACTTTGGAGCCAACAGTCCAAGTAGGTTCATCGCTGAACATTCCAGAGGTGAAAACAGTTTTAGGTCAGAACGACGAAGTTTCCTCTGCCCAGTCCTAGTTAACTGATACGGTCTTTCCATATGCTTATCCTGCAACATTATGTTTTTAAGAAGAAAAAGGTAGTTGAGATGCAATATCTGTTGAGTTCTCACTTTCCACAACGTGCATACAAATGTACCATAATTCCTGTAATGATATTTAAACAGTAAATACAAAGAATTCACTTATCTGAAATTCAGCTTGAAAGGGAAAATATTCCAGGTATAAAGTGTTTGTAAGTTTTTAATAAACTACTGTGATAGTTGGAATGTTTGCTTATCTAGTTGAAATGTGTCATTCAATTAGTCAAACTATATAGCTCTTCACATCTGTGAACTTTCTTGAATTAGATTACGTACTAAAGTTGAGATTTATGGTCTTGAAGAGGAGTAAGCTTATTCACTTGGAATATGAGCTAACGAAGGTGACTCCTAGTTTAGTAGAGAGGTACTGAGGGTCGTGTATTGTTTGCTCATTTAGGAAATATATTGAACAAGGTTACTCCGCTCAATTGAGTAGAGGTGTTAGGTTCATGATAGCTTGTTCACTGGGAAGTAACACAACCCCAAGTCGAATAATATATTAGAATTCGAGTTAGCCTATTCATTTGACGAATATGCTGACCAAGTATTTCCAAGATAACTTAAACCACAATTTAAAAAATGTGGGAAATATGTTATCCCACAATTTTCACTGGGTTCTGAGTTGAAGTCGATTGTTTTCTCTCACAATCCATCTGAAGTTAACGAATTGTTTTATCATGCATATGCTTATTGTACCTTATATCGTAAATCACAAATTATTCTTATGTTCCATCAACTACATTTACTAGTACAACTAAGACGATATAGGAGCATATATATTCCACACACGCTACACATTGAAACGATTTGTATTTGTTTTGATACAATGGGCTTGAAAATAAATTACATAATACTTAAAAAACTAAAAACACAAAATCTACTGTTAACCGAAAACCGTGGCTGTGCAAAATCTCATTGGCAGATAATCTTCTTTTCTGCTTCCTTCTCTTTTTCTCTCTCTTTTAAGTTAAGTGGCTATTAAATCGCTCTTTCCTTCTCCAACAGGCATGAATATGCCCTCCGTTAATGCTTTCACTTTAAGTCTGCAAGTACTTTGCGCTACTTTAAAAGCTGAATCATGTAGTGTAGGGTTTTGGCATAGGCAAACCCTTGACAATTCCGCACAATGGAGTATTGTCAGGAAGGTCGTATTCATCACGAAGAGAGTGCTCTGGGGAGAGTACACTGATGTATAGCTGCTGCCCCAGATACTGCCTTTCAAGAGTCAGTGATCTTAAGCTCCACATTCCAGCATTGTCTAGTGTAGTCATAATGGCTGCCCAGCTCTTTGGATATACATGGATTGTGTTCCTACTTATTGCATCCAAAAGATTGTAATTCTTCCTCTTATCTGGTGTCCATCTGCCTGGTTCAATCCTGTTGCATCCATGCATTGCGTTAGTGTTTATGTTCATGTGTGTGCACGTGATAAGGTGGATTGGACAACACTGGAAGTACTAATGAAGAAAAAGGAGCTTAATTCATGTCATTGTATTGTTTAGTCTTATCTAGTTTTGCATATCAAACATGGCTCGTGTAGGATCATATGTGAAACTATATGGGAAGAAAAAGAAAATTCTTTCATTTTGAAATTTTAATGTAAGAGCCCTTAGATTGCCTCATGTTTTCAGGAGTTAGTGCTCTGTAGTAGCAAATGTTCACATTAATTTCTACTTAGAAATGCTATATGATGAGGTTAATCTGAAGAAATTGAATGCTGTAATGAAATTTGCTTACGCTACAGCGAAGAAGGAATATCCAGCCAAATGCCATGATTGGACACTCTTCTCATGATTCTCGAATATGATCTCAACGAAGTTGCGGAAAGTGGCGTTGAGCACAATGGGTGCAACTGTGATCTTATCACTTGTTTTTGCAGGTGGTTCATCCCCAATAGTGTCATATATGAACACTTTTTCTGCAACCCCAAAGAATTCAGCCAGCTTTAATGGAGTTTCTGGATCTTTGTGCGATACGCCATTGACAGCATATCGAAGCTTGCCATCAGCGGTGCCAATTGAATTGACCAACTTGATTGTGCGCATAATGTTAATCCGGCCATAGTGGTAAGAGCCCTGAGGATTAGGCCTGGCTGCACTTGCTGTCAGGTTCCAGCGGAAGGAACGGA
Organism: Fraxinus albicans; assembly: GCA_903798335.1. Taxonomy (NCBI): domain Eukaryota; kingdom Viridiplantae; phylum Streptophyta; class Magnoliopsida; order Lamiales; family Oleaceae; genus Fraxinus; species Fraxinus albicans. The sequence goes on along the minus strand of CAIGRM010293808.1, from coordinate 3,544 downwards.
ACTGATTGAGGGACCAGGCCCACCCGACCGGTGCCTCGGGCAACGCAGAAGAGGCAGGGCCATTGCCACCTTCATATCGGATGGTGGCAGTGGTGCTGAGGACGTTTTTGGTGAACCGTGTAGAAACCACAAAGTAATAGTCCTTCGGTTTTTGATTAGCAGTCACCAGGAATGAATAGCACTGCCCCAAATGCACATCAAGGGAATCATACACATTCTGAACAGTGTGGGACCCCTCAATCTCTACCAGTTTCATTGGGTGGCCTTGAATTCTGACGTTGATGGAGTTTTTCATCCCGACATTACAGACTCTATATCTGTAAGTCTTTCCAGGGATCATAGTGAACATAGGCGTATCTGTTCCATCCCCCTTCCCTTGCTTACCATTGATGATAACACCGTCCGGCCTACCAAGAGTCCTCCCGCTGTCTAACAACCTCTTTAAGGTAGCATGGTCCTTTCTGTACCAATCACCCGCTAAAACAGCGTATTCAGCCTCTGGTCTATCGAATGGCACAGGGATAAGATCCCGACTGTGGACCTTGAGCATTCCATAGCCACCTGCACCACGGTGCAGCGAGGTGGTGGGGTAGTAAAAGTAGCTACCTATCTGATCTTTGACCTGGAAATGGTACGTAAAATTTGCACCGGGTGGAATTGGACAAGTCGTGCCCGGAGTCCCTTCTTGCCAAGAATTCTTCCTCTGCTGAATCCCATTCCAGGTGAAAAGAAATGGCTCATCGAGGTGATTAAACACATTGATAACAATGTTATTGTTTGAAGTGCAGTTGATTTCTGGCCCCGGAAATTGACCATTAATGAGAATGACTGGTTTAGGTATTCCCAAGGAAGAGAGATTGCCATAAGTAATGTTCCATGTGAAAAACAAATAAGGGTCCTCAGAATGGACCATTGACAGTGTTGAAAGGCATGATATTAGTGTAAAAAATAAGAGATTTAGCCTAGCCATTTTTGAAATTTTCCTATCTCTAACAAGTGATATTTCTAGTGTTAAAAAGGGTTGGGAACATTCTTATACATAAGAGAAGTGGTTAGAATTTTTGGGCATTTCCAGCAATCAGCGTTCACCGAGGGAGGTTTTCTTATTGCGGTCTTCCTTTAATTTCTCCATTATCTTTGGTTCCTCGACAATAATTTTGGATGAACTTCATGGTTCTCATCTTGTCTCTCTCTCTCTGAAACACGCAAAATGCAGTTATACTTTGCCAAGTAACATTCCAAAATAGCAATTAGATTTCCTTTTTAGTTTTTCTATTTTAATTATTAGTGTTTTCAAGAGAAAAAGAAAAAAAGAGAGATCAGTTTGGGTTGGTTCGACATGATAAAAACTGGTTAAATCAAATGTGATTTGCCTTTGCACTTCTAAATAAACTTTTGTAAATTTGAATTTAAATTGTAAAAGATACATCATATCGTGTAACGATTTTGAATACATTCATGAAGATTGAGACGAAACTATGGATTATGTAAATGCTTTGGTTTGAATTAATAAATGAGATGAATGTATTGGACTTTTGATTCCACCTATTGTTTTTCTATTTTCAATTCTTGACCATTGTAATTTAGTGTGATTTATGTGTTGATGACAATTGATAATCCATTGTTATCTAACTATCTCTTTGAAGGTAAATTAAAAATATCCTAAGCACGACTTGATCATATTCTTATTCCGAATTCATATACAAAGTAATGCATTAAGCACACGATTATATAGATGATTGTACATGACATACATGATATTCTTAACATTTATGGGCCGTGTGTTCCTTTCAATGTTCTAACTTAATGTAAACCTTTCAATGCTACAATAAGTAACTAGTTATCTAATTGGTGATCAAGCAATAAAATAACGAAAGATTCTTGCAAGATTAATAAAAACTCATAAATATACTAAAAATACTAGTCTTCGAATTAAAATAGTTGACCAATTGTTTCATCTTTATCCAATACAATGAATAATTTAGTCTATCATACTTTTATCTAAATCACACAAAATAATTGAAGATACATCACTCTAAAAGTAGAAGAATACAAGAAGTTTGATAGAAATTCAATCTCATGTTCTTGATCTTGAATCCCGTGCTTTGAATCTTCAATCCTTGATGTTTATTTGCCCTCTTGCTGTAGCTAGGTGTGTTCTCAATGATAGAATATGATATGGTGATATGGTGTGTTCCTTGTGTAAGTGTTGTGCCCTAAATCCAATCAATTTTGGACATAAACACTTCTAATATATATAATCGATGCATATTTATAGCAATATCTATTATTTAATTAAATTAATATTCTAATAGATTAAATAATAGAATCAGCAGATTTAAGTCTTAGTGATTTGTTAATCATAATGAGTTGTGATTGTGAGATACAAATTACATATGACTGAATCTTAAATTGTCTGTGGTCGTATGTAATAACGAGATACATATATCGTTATTACGGATAGACCATCACGTGTGGCATTTTTTACTTGTGAAGTAAGTAGCTGATCTCACAAGTTAAAGTGTGCTGAAATTTGAATGAATACGTGGATATTTTGTTATAGAACAAAACATTGGAGGCTCGCTGGGAGATTCCACATGGATAACTATTTGAGTGTCGGTGGTTAATCTCTAACGTTCGATAGTAGAATTGGTCATTTGACTTGAGGTCATCATAATGCCTTATATGAGGACAATTATACTTTGGTGATGTTGGATGTTGCTTTGTCAAGGGTCGCTAATATAGCATCGTTCGGGTATGTCAAGAATCATATGAAAGTTGTGAATGATCAATAGATGATTCGTCACTCTTAGATAGTGAGAGATTATGATCTACATTTTATCCAGTTAAGTTGATAATGAAATCATTGGTCAAGGTGAACTCATAAGTCGAAAAAGAGTTTTCGACTTACATTGACTTAACAGTGGGATAAAAGATATGATCGATAATTGAGATTGACACGTATCCATATCTCATTATTGATTGGATCATATTGACGAAATGTTCTTATGATCTACATTTTATCCAGTTAAGTTGATAATGAAATCATTGGTCAAGGTGAACTCATAAGTCGAAAATGAGTTTTCGACTTATATTGACTTAACAGTGGGATAAAAGATATGATCGATAATTGAGATTGACACCTATCAATATCTCAGAATTGATCGGATCATATTGACGAAAGGATTACAGTTTCACGGTAAGCGTTCACAAGTTTGGTTTTGTCATACCGCGTAACATTTTTTTTATCACATGTATTGTCCTAACACATTGCTAGATGTCAATTTGGGACGACATATGTGAATTGATGATAAATTAAAAGGGGTATTTTAATTTATCAATTATGATTAAATCAAAATAATATTTCACGTCGTTAGGTATCGTGATTGGGAACTTAATGAGTCACACACAAAAGAGAACCAAAAGAATGGAATTTACCAATTAATTAATTGACAAGTGTTGGACAATCAATTAATTGAGTTGCGTATTAATAGACCCGAATTAATTAATTGGATTAATGAATTCATGGACCGAATTTAATTAA
>CAIGRM010293770.1:0-15667 GCA_903798335.1 Fraxinus albicans | reverse complement strand
ACATTGAAAAATTTGTATAGCAAAAATAATAAATGTTAATGAAATAATTGAATTTTTTTTTAAAAAAAAATGCGAGTTAGACGTCTTTCTTTAAAACTCACTTTTAACGTATTTTTAACTATTTTCGAAACCTGTTTAGACTATTCAATATGCCCATAATGAATAGTTATGGATTCTATGAAATATGTTATTAAAATTAATTGTTAAATTTGATTTAAATTAAAATTTAGATTTCAATTTATATCAAACGTGACTTTAGAAACTAAAAAAAAAATTCTCAAAAGTTGGGGGCGGGGGAGGGGCCCTCAGGACCACCCTGGGTCCGCCAGTGGTACCAAATATATTACTTTGACATATTTAATAAGCCAAACTATAAATTACAAGACAACACTAAAAGGAGAAAAAAATGTAATACTTTTTATTTGTCACATTGTTCAATTTTGTAATTTTAAATTTATCTCGCAGTTCTTTGCTTCTTGATAAAAACTAACGAATTAAAATTTTAATATACTAAGCAATAAAAGAAGTACGAATTACTGACACAATTCAAGAAATAAAATTAAATTGAAGCAATTGCACGCTAATAAAGTCTGATTCGGACTTTTTTATCCATACAAATATGAATAAAGCCATGGATTTTGTTCTTTGCCATTAAAAACTGTCTTGCCCATCTGATTTAGCAAAGCTGTTGAATATTGAACTAGAGATGTGAAGCAGATTGTGAGGAACTGAGTCGGGCTCGATGAAGCATTGCTCGCAATTTTTAGCTGAGGCGGGGCGACTGGCCGGAACTGGGGTCCGGCACGACTTGGATATCTGAGTTGTCCCGTTCGTTTTACATGCACGCCTAGACATAATACAATGACATGACTAAAGATATCTGTGTTCGATTTTATTTAATTTTGAAAATTGTCATTGAATTGTCTCATTCTCGTATTTTTCCAACACCTTATATGCCAAAAGGAGGAGACAAAATTGGTCAAAATCATGCTATTAAAGATCCCATTTTCTTTTCTTTTCCTGTTTCCAATTGAAAATCATATGAGTCAATTGTGTGATTTGCACACAAAGTGAAAAAGAAGCCAAAAGCATAGATTGGGACCATGTAAAGAAAAGAAGTTCAATATAAAGTAAAAGCAGAATATCAAGTTTGAAGCTGACAAGATTTTTTTATTTTATTTTGACATTTATTTGAGGGAATTGATTTTCATTTAAGAAATTATTTCATTCATTGTGCAGACTTATTATTTGGTATTATATCTAGGGAACTTAATTTTTCCTTAATTCGAGAGTGTGTGTGTTTGATCATGTAGCGTTGTGTAAATTTTGATTTTATTTAATCTTTTGAAAGATGCATCGAGACTTTTCATATGATTCTTGAGATACGTATCTATGACATCGAGTATGGAAATTCCCGAATAAAATAAAGTTCTGCATATTCCTCTGAGAAGTGAACAAGTCCTTTGGTAATTAAAATAACAAGAATGTACGCAGGCCCATGTCCCCTTCCATGCTCCATTTGTCTTCTCCTCATTTTCAGTGCTTTTTATAATTTAATTATTAATTATAAGCTACTTTTTCCTCAGGGATAGTAGGCTGTAAAAGCTTAGAAACAGCACACCATAAAAGGGTTTAGAGTAAGACAATACCATGACTCCAAAATCCAGCAGCTTTTTTCATTATTTTACACAGTATGTTACCTGTCCATCATGTGTGCTTGTCTACATGGAAAATAACTTATTTTCTATATAATTATAAGTAATAATTTCCTCTTTCTCCACTATTTAATGCCTTGTGATGTGCAGTAGTAAGATTGAATACTTGAGTGCCTTGCAGCTTTGTTTGTAGCTAGCTAGGTTTTCATTGCTCAATCACTAGAGAGAGAGAGAGGATACATATATATATACACATATACATATAGAGGGAGATTGTAGGTGTGATGATCAATGAAGTAGGAAAAGAGGCGTTTGGAATGAAGACTGTTCCAAGATTTATTCATTGATTCCATGCATGGAGTGATGATGATATATATCTCGGACCAGGCTTCATTCCTCACGCCCTTCTTTCCACTGAAACAAAACAACTTATAGATTATAATCTGCTTATAATCAGATCAATTTAGCAAGAAATTACAGGTAAATACTTCTCTTATCTTCAAGTTGTTCATTTGCTGATGATGAAAGATGAATTTTCTGCAGATTATCTCGTGGCTTGTGCATCATCCCCCAATTCGTTCGATTATTTCCTTGTGCATGTTTGGTACACAAATAATCTTGTGCGCCCTCTTGCTTAGTGTGTACGAAAGATTTTAGGATATCTAGTGTTGTAAAGTTCGTCTTATCATCAACATTTGATCTTCTTTTGAAGTAATATTTGACATGATTATATGCCTTTAATTTCTATGATCTGGTAATCTTAGAGGCACTGCAGTGTTAGTCTTTGATGGTCTACATTGGCTGCTAGATGGGGTTGGCCGACTTGGCTATTTGACATCATTGACCTAGTCCCCGGTGTTCAACCCTTTGTGGTTAGTTGTACTCAACCTTTCGGGGTAGGTACATGGTCCGATCGGATCCAATTAGATTGAGTAGCTTATTGGCATCTATTCTATATTTGCTTAGGCTTCTTGGGTCGGCCTAGTCCCATTTTACGCTACGCAATAGTCAGATTTTTGGTCGCTCGAGTTCCAGCTGTGGGCCATATGGGCCAGGGTTGTAACCCCTCCGTAAAATTTTGAAATTTTCTTTAAGTTTATGAAAAAATAAATGAAATAGATGTATATTTTTCAATTTACTAAGTGATGTTAGTTGTATCATAACTTATAATGTTTTTATTTTAGGCATTAAATGGTATAAATTTTGTAAAAAAATGCACATAAATTAATAATTGAACTCGAGTGCATGAAAGGGAAAACGATAAGCACTAAAATGTCATCGATTAAAACTTGAGAATTATAGCTGCAATTAGTCCAGAAATGTACAGTATTGTATTATAATTTATAGTTATATAAATATGAGTTTATTTTTTTTTATTCTTTATGTTTAGTACCCTAAGTTATCAATTAAAAACAATTTTTGGTATATAAGCAAAAATGTAAAAGCATCTTTTGTTACGGATTTTGGGTTGTGAGGTAAGTTGCAAAGATATATAGTTTTATTATTTAAGCGATGTAAGATATAATGAACTAAGAATCTCAATAATATAGAAAGGAAAAGGGGGAAGACGAGAAGAGAAGAGGAAGGAGGAGAGAAATAGAAGAAAGTAGATTGAATAGAGAGTGACGAGAAAGAACAGAGATAAGAGAGAAGCAATTTAAAGAAATGAAACATCGGCTTATTCAATAAACAAGTATAATTATTACAATGCTTGAACTCTCTATATATGATTTCTAATTTTGAGTAAACTAATTTAAATAAGAAGACAACTAAAAAAATACTAGTCCTATAAAATAAAACCCTAAATATTTTTGCTAAAATAATATTTTAAACTGAGAAAGTCCTCGTATAATATATCTAAATGTGTGTTTGATTGCATTTATTTTCCATGAAAAATTCAGTTTTTCATCCAAATTCTTACTTTGAAGTGTTTGATTGCTATTTTTTCTATGGAAAATATTTTCCAACTTTTAAAAATATGCCTGATTTTCCTTATTTTTAAGTTTTGGGGGGAGCAGGTTTTTGTTTTTCTCAAAATAAGAAAAATATTTTCTTTTCTAGAATATATTTTCTATGTCAATCAAATACACTCTAAGAGAATCTCCGTTATTTCTCTCTAACTGAAAGAACCCGACTCCTTCGAGATATGCCAGTTTCTAAATTGCTTAAGAATGATGAATTTTTAGACAAGCCATTGATACGACTCCCTAACAAGGCATCAAAGATCCTCGTCATGACAGGAAGCCATGAAAACAAATCTCGGTAACCAGTGTGGTGGCTGTACAATGAGATGGCCCCAAAGCAAAAGTCTGTATTCAATGAAAATCCCAATAATGAATACCTTAAATCCAACTTCTCCTACGCCATTGTCATGGTATAGTAAACCTCCATACATAGAGTGGCCATGAGATATCTTGAACTTAACTTTAGCGATCCCGCCCCCACGATCATTACAAATGTCCATGCCTCTGTGAAAATGTGTCGTCATTCTCCTTACCGGACGTCGAGTCGTGATTCAACCATATGTTGATAAAATTGATGAACTTGTGACTGCTTGGCTTCCAAGTATAGAAGGACAATGTGTTGCTGAATGGAGTAAAAGTCGATACCTACCACATTAAAATTAATCTTGAATTGGTACGATCGGATCACAACATCAAGTTTAATTACTCCAATAGTCTGACGCTCGTACATGGTTCAAGATTGTTTGATGTGCTTCCAAAGAACGTTGGGGACAAATATTATGATCCGTCATATCAAATTGGTTATGGACTCACCTTAGAACTTACAAAAGCCAACTAAGGTGAGATAGGGAGTTCGGGTGGCGTTCATGTAACTCAAAGGGTATGCTTCATACTTAGACCATTTCATCTGACACAAAAGTGACATGTAACTGTACCATTAATGGGTTTTGATTTCGCTTTACCAATTTTGCATTTCTCTCCAAAACTAAATTTGCACACATCCAACAAAAAGTGGAAGTACAATTGAAAATCAAACGTAACTATCAATAATCAAATACCTGTGGCATTCAATGCTGGCCCTACTGACGTGATTGGAAAATGAATTCTTTGGACCAAAATGGCACCCCAAACACACGCTTAATACATTTTTGCATGTTTGAGAGTTATTTATAAACGATTTAAATTATAAATAAGAAAAAAAACGCGTGATTGATTCTTAGATGAGTGCGAATTTCGACTTCAATAATTCTCAAAATATTAATGGAAATCTATGAGGAACATAAATTAATTTTCTTAATTACAGTGTGTATATACGTTAGGTGCATAATACTAAACAAAATTTGACAATATAACATATTAAACATGTCCCAAATAATGCGAGTCTGGAAACGTAGTAGAGTATTTTAATAAACACGACAGCTACGCAACTCATATGGATTGGTGAGGCAGACACGCCTTCCACCGTTTACAATCTTAGTTGTGCTGGGCCCACATCCTACCTGTTTATTTTTAAATTTTCTGTAATTAAGGATTATAGCTATGTTGATGGTGATATAAGAGTAATAAATATTTTTGGACATTTAGAAATGGGTTAATTGTAGCGGTCCCTAACCTTTCCTTTTTTTAAAGACTTAATTCAAACTTATTCGTTTATGTCAACTACAATCCAAAATCTTAAAAATAATTGCAGTACAAGAACAAAATGACGAAAAACGACAATTGAGTCGTTACTTGACCTAAAAATAATAATAATAAAAAGTCAATGTCCAATTAAGAGGACATTGAATCAACGGTTAGCTAGAATCATTACGAAGATTCATCGTACTCGCTTCCTCAGGTAGGACTGTCTTTTAATGTTCATCTTATAGCTACTTAGAATTCGATCTATAGTGCTGCTTGGTGTAGGTTAGCATAAGTCGTTTTCATTGAAGATGTGAGCGATTTCCGAGAATCTATGATATTGAGGACTGAAATATATGGAGTAGTATAAGATGATTGAGGATTTTGTGCTACAAAAATGGGTAAACTAAATTATTTTGATGAAGGGTATTTTCGTCACTTTACCTTACTAATATTTTTACAATTAAAATGACGAAAGAGGGTATTTGATATAGCTGCTGCAATTATCTCTAAAATAATGTAGCAAAGTAAAAAATTAAACCTTGATGATTATGAACTGACAGATAAATACAAGAAGGTTTTGAAATATAGAAAAAGACCTCTCTCTCTCTTCCCACAGGAAAAACACCCTCTCTCTCTCCACTAACCCAGAAACACCAATATATAAACAAAGAAATTTAGAGAGAGAAAGAGAGTGGAAGACTAGAGAGCCCGGAAAATCGAAACTATCAGTAACAGATTTCGAATTCTATCTTCTTCAATTGCTCCACTATGAACGACCTTTTAACGGTAATTTGCTTTTCCCAATCAATTAATTTGAGTAATGATATTTTGTGGTTGATTATTTAATTATTGATGAAAATGTAACAAGAGATCGAAGCTTTTGCACCTGAAAACATGGTTCTTTATAACTGTTGTTTGTACTTGGACATTTTTTTTTTTGTTATTATTACAACAAAATGACATAAGATCATCAGATATTTATAAACACTTTTGGCCCTTTTGTTTATAATTAAGTTTCTGATACGTTAATGCAATTAGATACACAAACATATGTATCTATAAACAAAAGTGGTTGGGATGAGTTGATGTTTGAAGTAATGAGCTTGATCTACGAAGAGGTGCAATGTTTCGGTTCAATTGAAGTTAAAAAACTTAGTTTTCGTGGAGATTTTAACTGAATGGGCTGGTAGAAAATATAGATTGGCTTTTCAATCAACGTAATGAACTGCTTAAGATGATGTTTGATACGAGTTCAATGATGCTGAACTTCTGTCTGTAATTTTGGCTTCTACTTTCTCTCTGTTAAGTTTTACCTTCTAGTTTATATTGATGTATAATTTTGGCTCCCGTGAGTTGAGTTAGTCAGTCGGGAATGCACTAAAATTTTAGGCAACAGACTTCTATGTGCTAAATTTTTGATTGTATAATTCTATCCAACAAAAATACTTTAGCCCTCATTTTAACCTCAAATTTTGAAAATGCCACATATGCATTCAAAAGATCATGTTTGGTGACTGATTAAGCCCCGTTTGATCTACATTATTATCTCATTAAAATAAAAAATATGACCGCTATCCATTACATCAACATTTAAATTAAAATTTTATATCTCTTGTGTGGGCTCCAATAACGGCTATATTTTTCATTTTCATTCTATAATAATTTGGCTCAAACAGGGTATGAAGAGATTACGTGGTCTTCGTCATGCTTTAATTTCAAAATCCAAATGAAAAAGACTGAACGCATAAACATTCTTCTAAGATTCCCTCTGAAAGCACATCCGCACAAAATTGCACATCCGCACAAAATTAATAAGTCAATTTTCAGATATATTTAATGTTAATTGAGCTTAAAGTGTAAGCGAACACGTCATATCATAGAACCTACTTCTTTATTAAACACATAAAGTATCACAATTTCTTGTGACAGGTCTGACTGTTATAAGCTTCCCATCTTAAAATGTTGAAAATTAATAGATGATCTGCGAAGACAACTATATCAAATCTATTCAAGAATTCTATTTGGTTATTTCACATTCTCTTGGATGGAGTGGCAAAAATGATTCATGTAGCCAACTCCAAATTTATTAAGATTAAGGCTTAGTATTTTCATGAACAAAAGAAAATTGAAATATCTTTGTTATTTGTACTGACATTAGCTTTTTATTTGATGAATGTTGGAACTTGGCAAAGTTTGAATACATGCCTTGTTCCTCATTCATGTCTTTGTATCATTTCGTGTATATATTGTATTTGTATGCCCAAGTTATTCTTTTGTAGATTATCCAACTATTTGAAAAAAGGCTGAAAAGCTTTTTCCGTGCATATTAGTTGGTACGGAATACACTGTGAAAATAGGAGGTCTTAGTTATTTCCTTATTTTTATGCACATTTGCAGGATTCATTTGAGATACCGCGGGATCAAGCTTCTAGGAATGGGGATATTGAAATGGGAACACAGATTGCACAAAATTCTGGAGATTTAGGCTTGGATAATTTCTTTAAGCAGGTGCTGTATACCAGTTTATATGATGGCTATTATACATCAGAAAGAAAATTGTTATCTCTGGCTGTGTTGTTTTCTTGCTTTTCCCATTCAACTTGAGTTTTGTCGATATAGTTACAAAAACAAGTGGGTAACTTTTTATTTTGTCCTTTTCGTAGTTTCAACTTGCCTTTTCCTTTATGCTGTTAGGTTCAAGAGATTGAAAAACATTCTGAAAAACTCGATAAGCTACTCAAAAAGCTTCAGGTATAAATACTCTCTTCTTTCTATCCTTTTTTTTCTTGTGAAAATAAGTAGGGAACTTTATTACCTCTTAACTTTAGCTACACCAACGTAGTGTCTCCTCTAAATTGGGCATTTTGTCCATGAATCTTTTTCTCGATAGTGATAAAAGTGTAATTTGAGTTTTCTGGTTTCACTTTCTTATCAATGCTGTGACTGCTGAATAAGTAGGGAACTTTATTGCCTCTTAACTTTAGCTACACCACCCTAGTGTTTCTTCTAAATTGGGCATTCTGTTCATGACTCTTTTTCTTGTTCTCATCATTAAAGCTTCCTCTAATTCCAATTATTTTATGATATCTCTTATTAGATTCACTAGTAAACCAGAGGAATCTAAGACTGTTTATTGGATGGACCTGTTGGGACTTGCTCAATTCCCTGAAAGCAATTTTACAATTCTGTTTCTCTGATAAGTGAAGATAAACAACTTATTAACTGACATAAATACATGATACTTCCCCATATGCCCTGTAGTGTCCATAGGATTGTATATATGCACATGAAATTACTTTTTTGATAGCTATACATGGTTTTGTTAATTAAATATACAGAAGGTCAGCTTATACTTCGCAGCCGTACTGTAGGTTACTCAAAAGTTCAAAACATGTAAAAAGTTTTGCACTATGACATATAATTTGTCGTGCCTTCTGCTAATGTTTTTGGCAGGATGCTCATGAGGAATCCAAGGCCATAACTAAGGCTGCTGCCATGAAAGGTAATTTGTTTCGCTTGATTGCATGCTTCAATAGGTGTTTCAGGAATTAGTTTTCCATGATACTATGAAGCTTCAAGCTTGCCAAATAGGCATTTACAGGTAAAAAATGTTTTATACATTCTTAAGGTGACAAGATGTTTGTATCTTGCATTTAAATACCAACCCAAGTCACATACAGAAACAATGTTATTTTTCGTTAATTTTTGAATCCTACTTCATTTATTTGTACGTTCTTTTTCCAATTTCTGATTTGATTTGTTATCATCACTTTTCTTCTTTTCAATTCTCATGGTTGCATTATTCTTGGTGGTTATGAAATGCATATATTTTTAGGGGGTCTTTGATGCACATTACTGAGTGAAGAATGTATTTTAAATAGTGATACGATGAAAAATATGTGGTTAAAAAATAAGGAAAAGTTTTGTATGTGATGGAAAATATTATTTTATTGAAGAATGTGTAGTTGAAAATGAGTTTTGAAAGAATGCGGATCAAACAGGGGCTTAGTGGAGGATTTGTGTTATTATACTTGGATTTGGTGAAAATACATGTATTTGGATTCTTGCAATTTGTTTTTAAATTGAGTTGTCATTGTTTAAAACTTGATTATGACCAATTGTGCATAATCTGAAGCAATCAAGAAACGAATGGAAAAGGATGTCGATGAAGTTGGAAAAATTGCCCGCCTTATTAAATCAAAAATTGAGGAACTTGACAAAGAGGTGAGGAAAAAAATATAGCTCATGTTATTTAACTTTGTCAAGACCTGTTCAGTAGCGTTATCTTTTATTTTTTCCTCGTCTTACAGAATTTAGCCAACAGACAAAAGCCTGGATGTGGAAAAGGATCNCTGTTCAGTAGCGTTATCTTTTATTTTTTCCTCGTCTTACAGAATTTAGCCAACAGACAAAAGCCTGGATGTGGAAAAGGATCAGGTGTAGACAGATCAAGAACAGCGACTACAGTGTAATTTAGACTCCAATTCTCAAGTCCCATTATCATTACTGTATATGATGCTAGTGCAGGGCAGACATTTTAAAATGACATAGTTTATAATGTTCATGAATTTTGCAAATTTGCTTTATCTGCATGTCTGCATCAAACGTGGGAGCAGAGTTACTCCACATGATTGGTAGGCACGTGGACGATATCTTCTCACAAGCCAAATATTTTATCAATAGAAAGAAATAATTACAAAATTAGAGTCCTTTGTCCTCATATACATAAAGTCATAAAACAAATTAAAGACTAATGAACTATTCTCCACATCCACATTGCACCTACTTGAGTTGTAGCCCACGATGACATAAATGGGACAGCCCTTCCCACAAACAAACAGTATCAGCAAAATGGTCATTGAAACTTGAGCATTCCTCCCATTTCAAAATGACCGGATAACAGCCATTGGTACCATTTAAAATTTAAGAAAATTTAAGTTTTTATATAGACGTGGGGATTGCCATAAAGCTTTAGAATTGAGCCCATCAATATAGTTTGGCTGTTTCTCTTATACTTTGTTGACATCAAGATTAAATGCCCAGAGTAGTCAGCAATTATATCAGTACTATATATGGATTTCATACATGTATAGACTCCAACAACTCCACCCACCCCCACCCTTGGTTGGGTGGGGGGGGGGGGGGTTATGTTTTAATTTTAACTTTTAAGTTCATGTCCTCTTGAATAGCACATTTTACTGGCTGATTCACCTTTCTCCTTGCACTTAGTTGTGTAATTCTTATGCAAACTTTCACTAGAGAAGGTTAAATTCGATAATAATGTCAATTGAAGAAAGGCTCATGGATTAGTTATATAGCCCCTGTTTGGTGGGGATTATAATCATATTTTTAGTAGATTTTGATAAAAGTAAATGAAATGTGTGGTCGAAAAATCGTGGGTCCCATAAAATATGGTTAAAATTAATTGTTGACTTTGAATTTGATTAAAATCTTGATTTTAATCCCTCCCAAACAGGAGCTTAATAAGTGGTAACATCCATCCTCATCATTTTGGCGTTGTCACCATTTTGTGATCTAAGATCAATATCAGAAATGTTTGTTGTTAACTGTTTGTAAATGAACTACTAAAACCCGTTGGGTTTATGCATTAGTCAGATAATCCTGTCAACGAACCGAATTTATTTGAACAAATTTCAGGATCCATATGATTATCTGGCATGAAAAGCTAGTCAAGTCATACACTGTCAGAATTATCCTCAATACCTTGAGCATTGTAGTTCAAGCTTTCAGAAAAGTTATTCTAATTTAATACCTATTTGTATGTGTAATGCTGCATTACATAAATTTTGTTTTCTAAATGATTGTTTTGACTGCAGTGCCATGAAGAAGAAGTTCAAAGACAAGATGTCTGAATTTCAGGTAGGTCAGATGTATGACGTCTCAAAAAGGTTTCATTTCCTTCCAACTTCTCTCCTGTTTCTCACTTCTATTAACGAAAAATTTTGTAGACTTTACGAGAAAGCATCCATCAAGAGTATCGCGAAGTAGTCGAGAGGCGTGTATTCACAGGTTTTAACACTTTGTTTCTTATAAAAAGGTTGCAACTTTTTGCAATATCTTTCTTAATAGTCTTGACAAATTGCGATGGTTTCTTGTTTCATGTGATCATTAGTGACGGGAAATCGAGCTGATGAAGAGGTAAATTCAGTTCTGTTTATAATTTGAATAAATCTTAATGTGCAAATTTACTAAGTATCCAATTCTACTTGCAGACAATTGATAGATTAATAGAGACAGGGGATAGTGAACAGATTTTCCATAAAGCAATTCAAGAACAAGGGCGAGGCCAGGTTAGCTCTATTTTCTACCTTCTTTATATTTTCCTCTATCCCCTTTTCCCTTGCTTTATTTATTATTTTTTTCATGCAGATAATGGACACGCTTGCAGAAATTCAAGAGCGTCATGGTGCCGTTAGAGATTTAGAGAAGAAGCTTCTAGACTTGCAACAGGTATTATGGTTTATTTGTTGGCAATGATAATAAGAATAAAATACCACTGAACCTCGTTGCTACCTGCTATTGAACTCGATGTTTTGTCTTCTTGAACTCCCCACTTCATCTTGTTAAGATCAAATTAGTTAGATCCTGTTATCTATTTATTTAATATGTTTTCTTTGTGCACTTGTTTGATTTTAATCTATTCTTGCCCTCCTCACGTTTGAGCTTATAGTATTGCATATTCATACTATCGCTATTAAGTTGTGTTTACTTTTGACTGTTTGAGTCTGTTAGCTATGAGCAAAGGAAATTGTTTGTTTTCCCTTTCTTAATACCATCATTACCAACTGTGTTTTGAAACCTTTTCACGAACCGGCAACTGCTGCTAAGCAGCATTGACATGCTAATTAGTTAGCTTTATAATATTATATATTAAAAGCTAGTGGTTATTAGTTGATTAGAGTACATATATATATGCCAAACATGTGTAAGGTTTCGATTTTTCAGTTGAACCCAGGTGGTGTCTTAGTTGGATGGAAGATTTCATGCACCAAATACCATCGGGTCCCTTCCAATTCCATAGTTGTCCTTCATTGGTGTTTGCTTTTTAGGATTTCGAAAGATTGTTTGCAGTTGCAGGAAAGAATTTATTGCATGTTGGGTTAGTGATTAATTATAATTTAAGTGATTGTAAGCTGTGGATCCTACAAAATATATAGATAAAAAGTGGGTAGTAGTTATGGGTCTTAGAAAAATATTTGGATAAAAAGTATGTTTGACCAGAAGTGATTATAAAAATAATCACCAACTAAATATGCACTTATTCTGCCCAGAAGTGATTATAAAAATAATCACCTACTAAATATGCACTTATTCTGCCTGGATTAAACAAGTCTAAAAATGACCGTTAGCCTTGCATCTGTTTCTGTTTTCTTTTCCCCTTTTTTTTTCCTTTTATGATGAAACTTTATTTCGAAACAACAAATTGAAATCCATAGAAAATGATTGCAAAAACTTGCGTAATTCTTTAATGTTTTACCCGACACAGATATTCATGGACATGGCAGTATTGGTGGACGCTCAAGGAGACATGCTCAACAATATCGAATCACAGGTAAAGAAAAAGTGAACTCTCCATGCTGTCTTGTCCGATATGATGTAGCATACGAGGAATTCTGTATATCATCAGACTGATCTCCACTACCCTATTTTCTCAGGTTTCGTCTGCTGTCGACCATGTGCATTCTGGGAATACCGCGCTTCAGAGAGCAAAAAGTTTACAGAAAAACTCGAGGAAATGGATGTGCATTGCTATCCTCATTCTCCTTATTATCGTCGCAATAATCGTTGTGGGTGTACTCAAGCCATGGCAGAACAATAATGGTGCTTAGCTATTCACCACACCATGTATTATATGAACACAAAAGGATGCTAAATGGAATTGTTTTCCCACTTACACTGCATTTTCATTCTTGTGGTCAATTTGTTTAAATTTGTGTGAGTGAGTGAGTGTGAGTTGTGACCAGTTAAATTTTTATACTACTTTCTATTTGTAAGTGTAATGTTCTATTTTGAAGAGTTACTCATTGTCTTCTCTAGTTTTTGCCTCCAACCTTATTATCAACAAGTAATTTATTTATTTTAAAATTTCAACATCATAAAAAATTATTTATATGAAACTTGTAATCTACTTATAAGTAAAAAACGCTTGGCCCGTCAATCGTTAAGGGGAACCGCAGCAATATCGTTTTATGTTATTCTTGAATTAGATAAAATTAGATTTTTAGTAAATTTTCATATAACTGGATAATTAGGGTTTCACCTGCTCCCAAGAATCGCCTGAAAGCAAGAAGTAAATGCTGGACAATTTGCCTCTGAAATCTCATCCAAATGAGATAAAATAAGTAATTTTAAAAGCAAATTTATATTCAAATTAATTGATTTTTGAGTGTCAATTCCATGGAATTTTAGAATCATCAGTATGCATGAGCAGCTGCTTATGATATGATCATTCTGTCTACTTTTATATATTGCTGGTTTGGGATAGGATCTTTAGTTATTCAATCAGTTTGGCGATAAAAATTGATTCATCATATTTTTTTTGGAGATATATTTCTACGAATCTTTATTCAAGTATTATAATTTTTTATATCTTACTAAGGGGTACATTTAGGTATAAAAATCATTTTAGTCTCTCTTCTTTATTCTAAAATACTCTAATAAATTTCTCTCTTAAAAGTTTTGATATATATAGGTTATTTAGCTAGTTTTAATGCTTGGCCCATTTTTATCGCACACGTCTAGACGTCTCTAGCATAGTCCTATTACATTTTTGAGTGCAAGCGTTGATTGCATTTACAAAATTTTAATTATGTTACCATTGCTGTCATTATTTTTTACTTCCTTCTCAATAAAAGACAGACCTTGAGGCTCACTTGCACTTTGCAACGATATAAAAATTGAATTTAATCTTGCAAAAAGTGGAGCTAGACTGGCCTATAGTTCTCTCTTCGTCTAGAAGTTGTTTGTAATTATCACATCTTTAGCCCCCGTTTAGTATTGATTAAAATTCAAATTTTAATTTAAATCAAAATCAATAATTAATTTTAAATATATACTTTATGAGTTCCACAACTTTTTAACCACATACTTTATTAACTTTTATCAAAATATACTAAAATTTTGATTTTAATCCCCATCAAACGAGGCTTAACCTTTTATACTGTTTCACTGTATAGATCTCAACTTGTCAAAACTTCCTCCTCCAATATCTCTTTATTACATTTCTAATTATCTTTTGTCACTCCATAGTTTTTTCAAATGAATAAATGTTATGATATTTTGTGCGGACTAGTATAATTATGATAAATTACTCATTAAGGTTTATATTAAAGCATATTTTTGGATATTTTAATATAATAGTGTTCGTGCAGGGTGTTAGATATCGAACCATTATGAAATCGATACATATTTATTAGGAAAAATTTGATAACTCCTATAACTAACTTTGCATTTTGAGAATGAGAAAAAAATCACAAATTGCAAAAATCAAGTTACTCCAAAGTAAAAATATATTTTTAGAATATTAGTATTGGAACCCATTTTGCAGGTTCCCTAGACAAAAAAAAAAAAAAAAATTCATACGAGAATTACTGCGCTATATGAAAATACTTTATTTATTTTAAATCTATTGTTACAAATAGCAAATTGATTTTCTCTCTTTTTTAAAAAAAGGTTTACGATATCAACAATTAAATGTATGCAAATTATACGAAAAAGTTGCGGTAGTTAGAAGAAACATTAAAGATATATTTTAACCTTTGTTGTGGACATATGACTCCTATAATGTGATTGCATGTCAAATTTGTGATCTTGTATATATTATTTAACAAAAAACAAAGTGTGACTTTGATTGATTCTATATCGTATAATCGCAATAATTTCATATGACATGAGTTCATGTAAAATGTGACAAATAATTGTGATTCTGATTATTTCTATCTTGTGAAATTGTGACAACTTCATGTCCTGATGGTTTATATATACTAAATGGTGCAAAAATTATGGTTCATACGAGTGATATCCCTTCTATGCTGCAGAGTTTTGACCATGAATTTTGTGGGCCCCGTATAAATGGAGAGATAATGATTATTTGGGAATAGTATCGAGAACGAAAAAAAAAACGTGTAATTGGCGCAAAACATCCCTACCTTTGCACGTTTTTGTGCAAAACGTCCATACTTTTCGTTTTTTAGCTCAGAACGTCCCTACTTTTTTTGCTCACAACGTTTATACCTTCACATTTTCTTGCGCAAAACGTCATTTTCGTCTCTTTTTAACTAGTGTACCCTTCTATTAAAATAAAACAAACACAAAAGAAAAGAAAAATAAAGAATAAATTGCAATTATAGGTTCAAACTTTTAAAAAGGTACAAATTACCAACGTTTTTTTTTTTTTTTTTTTTT
>CAIGRM010293760.1:0-12939 GCA_903798335.1 Fraxinus albicans | reverse complement strand
TGTATAGGATAGTTAGACATAGTAATTTCACCCAAATACCCTCTGGTGCATTATTCCATAATTCAACTATAGGTTAGTTTGGAGATGATTGAACTGTTACAAGGGAACATTGAGATGAGAGGGAATTTCGTGTATAAAAATTTTGTGTGGATTGTCTAAACCTGATAAGATGAAAATTAGGTGAAAGTTTTAAGTTAGAGGTTAGTTTAGAAACTAGATGTCTAAAAGAATAGGGACATTGCACTAATCTTTGAGTACATTAAAGCATCTTTTTGAGCCTATATAATCGGGTGATTATGCCCGTGAGGGTGATTTAGAACCTAATGCCCCATGGTCATCTGACTTGGGAGTCATTGGCCTAAAAATCACTACATGGGTTATATAGAAAGCAAATGAGAAGATATTTAAATTAAAAAAAAAAAAGAAAAAAATGGATAAAACACGAAAGAGAAAAAAAAAAAAAGCATACACTCAATACATTGATTATGTCCCCAAGCATCCAGTAACAAAACTACACCTTTGATGAGCAGCAGTAATTTAGTCTAGTGTTAAGGGTTAAAGCAATCAGAAATATAAGAGAATCTTGACTTGTTGAAATGTAAACTTGAGGAGTAAGGTATATCCAAATTACGAGAGGGTAAGGAATATATTTGAAAAGTTGAACCGATGATGCACCCCGAAAAAATGAGTGAAAATCATAAATTTGGGGGTGTGTGTATCTCTCGAGTGAGNGCAGTAACGTCTATCCAAACTAAGAGAGGGTAATGAACAAAATTGAATGGATTCAACTTATGATACACCCCGGAAAAATTGAGTGAAAAGCATAAGTTTGGGGATGTGTGTATTTCTTGAGCGAGGAAAGTACATATTTGACTACTATGGGTCAGGGATTGAACCAATTATAATCTTAATATGTTGACATGAGTTTTCACACACACACACACACGTGTCAAGTTATACATATAACAGGTGGAGACTGATTTAATTTTTGGACTGTTGTAATTGTTCATTTGTCTGACTACCAAATTTCAAAACTGAGACACAACATATTGTTAAACCTTGCTCTCATCCTGATTCGGTTCTGAGTCCTCTAAAGGGTCTTCTTCCTCATTTGGGTTTTCGGGCACATACTCTATTATGTTACCCTCATTATCCACCTCCAACATTTACTCATGATCGCTTCCATCATGCATATAAGGCTGCGTCGATGACGATCTAGTTTCTGTGTCTCGGGTATTCAATGAGTCAGTAGTCCTTGTTGATCCCCCACCTCTCTCTAAGGCTGCTAATAAGGTGTTCAGCAGATATCTATCGATCATACATTAAATGCAGTTGTTCAACAAATTCTCTCCAATATTCCGTAAGGGTTCTGAGGAGGGGAAAAACTGTCTCGTCCATGTTAACTCGTGTCCATTCAGTCAAGCCCCTCTGTAAATGGATTCAATAGCAGTCAAATATTCCATGACATTATGGCTTGGGTTCCTTGTATAAAACCTAAAGAGGTGCAAGAACATTGATTGACTTTATTTCCTAATCCTCTCTCTTCTTTTCTGGACTGGACCTTGAGCCATCTACGAAAGGTATAAAAGGTTTAATCAGTATCACTATTCATACTTGGGATTCCAAAAGGACGAAAGCTTCCCAATTTAAAAGTTTCCTACAATTGAAATTTTCTTGAAATGGGAGTTTCTGAAAATGGAAAACATTTAAAAGGTATTTAATCTTTTTGAAATAGAGATTTTTTATTATAGAAATTTCTTGAAATATAATTTCTTTTTTAAAAAAACAGAAATAAAAGTTTCGTAAGATAGGGGTTCTTAAAATAAAGGTTTCTAAAGTCGAATATTCTTAGAAGTTTCTGAAAATAAAGTTCAGAAATCTTATTAAATTTGGAGTTAGTTTGTAATATTGTTTTCATTTTATTTACATTGACGCTCACTAAGTGGCTTTCAAAAGAGGAGGGGGCCATAAGTGGACCACTTAAATTCCAAACTGTCCTTAGACAGTTTAGGTCTTTTTGACAAAGTCGAAGTGAATGCACAAGCCAAGAAAACTCAAACAATAAGTACGGAAATGAAGTATTTAGAGGTATAATTTTTTTATTTAGGCTATTTTTTGATCGAAAAATTTTCCAAGTTCGACTATTCTCATATGTTGATATCTTCCCTAATGTATTCAATAGTCTAAAGTCAAATAATATTGTAAAATTATCATTTTCATACCAGAATTTAATTTTTTTTTGATGTTTAAACTTTCGTAAATCTACACTTTCAAAAATTCGGAAGTTTCCATAATTAGGCACATATAAAGAGAAACTTGTATGTAAGCATATTTTCATAATTAAAAAAATTCTAATTACATATTTAGTCACATAATCATGCATGAACATGGTTAAATTTTTATAAACTAGCACACTCTAAACATAGGTAAACATAGTGAACATGGTTAAATGTAATTGTCATCCTATAATAATAACATTAAATGATGTAATCACGTCTTTCTACATGATTCAAGGATGTCGGCGTGTAAAAATTGGCATCACATAGTGGTGATGTAATAAAGATTAAATCTAATTTATTTATTTATTTTGCTGTTCACAGTTCACAGTTCACAGCACAGCAGTGAACAATACTTTTTACTAATCATTGCGTGAATAGTGACTAATTAGTTTTTGTCGTAAGAAAAATTTCTTCTAATAACAAATATGTTTTTGTCGTTATTTTTTTAAAAATCTGTTTTCGTGAATAGTGACAGTGAACAATATTTTTCTAAAAAATGACTTTTTACAAAAATTTAATATACATTAATGTATACTCGCTCTGATACCATGTTGTAACGATCCAATTGTTTACCTTTGAAATCATTATACATGTACCGTAAGGAATACTTTCATAAACAAAAGAAAACATAATATTTTCTTAAATCGTAAAGATTTAAAATTATTTTAAAGAGAAATACGATGAACATTACTGAAAAATTCCTAAACTACATAGTTTGTTCTTCATTTTCATCAACGCAAGCAAAATCCACCTCCTACCACCTCGAACCCGCCTATTTTGTTACCTATAAAAAATTTAACAAATACACATGAGACATAAACTCGGTTAATGAGTAATAACAAATTGTATCTCATATATAAATACGAAAAATCATAACATATGTATGGAAACACGTGAATTAAAATCCAAACTTCGTGATTATAATTCCTGTGTAGCGCTACTAAATTTTGGTACTTTGAACTTACATATATAAGACCCTTAACATAATCATAACTTGGATTTCCGTATCATCATATATATAATTTAAATTTTTGTAATTCAAATATTGAAAGAACAATTCATACTACTACACTTACCTTGGTAATTTAAAGGGATAACATGTACGAGGGGATTTAAGTTCTACAACTAACTGATAAATTTCGTATGTTTTTGTGTGTATGTGTAAGAGTGGATTCTGTGTTTGACAAACCTTCTTATATAGCTTGGAAGATGTGCTCATATGTGTTAAAAATTGATCAAGGAATGAATCTTCCTAATATAACTGTCACCCATAAACATGGCAATTCCATGATCATTTCTAAACCAAAATTTGAAATTCAAAAGGTGCACATTGGGTCCTTCAACTATAGAAATTCATCAATTTGGTCCCTTAGCTTTCATCAATGAGTATAAAGAAAATTTCGGAATATTATAATGCAGAGTCGGAAACAATTGTGGTTATTTGAATAATTAGCACATAGTTAGTAATATGGAGGACAATCCTATATTTATTTGTATTGAATTTTCACCAAAGTAATATGTCGAAATGCTCATTAAACAAATATTCAAAACAATCATTGAAGTTATCGACTAAATTAATCTAGCAATTAATAGTAAAATCTAGAAAATAAGTTAAAATGTAAATAATTAATTGAGTAACTTGACTAGGAAACTAAGATACAAATTAAAAATGCTATCTGCTAAAAATTTAAGGGAGCCCGACACAAGTTAGAAAAAACAACAAACTACCAATAAAATATAACAAAGTATTACCAAAAACAAAAAGAGAAATTGGATAATCAGACTTGGAAATTTAGTCAAAATTCGAAAAAATAATTAGTAGACAAAAAAGAAATCTATGATTGAATTAAAATTTAGATTAAAATAATTTACTCAATTGTAATGGATAGTCGATGAATATAGTTCAACAATAATTGTTCAATACTTCATTCAATTTGAGGGTTTTACATTCACAATTATGATGATTGATGGGTAAATGGGTATAATTTAATTAGGGGTTGATAATTCTCTATTTAGATATTGGATTTAATTAGGTTATTTCTAATATGATTGTATCTTTTTAATTGGGATATATTTAGTTTTAATTGGGTTGGATAAAATTTAAATTAATTTTTTTTGTAAATAGTTTGAAACGGTGTGTAAAGATTTCAACCTAAACCAAACCATTTGAAGCAGTTCGGTTCGATTCAAAACCAAAACGTTGACGGATCTACGTGTGCCCAAACCAATGATTTCAAAAAAGTGGTTTCGATTCAATTTTGCGGTTTGGCGATTTTGTTGTTCCGCCCTAGTTCCGATAATCATGTACGATCTTTGTATGTACCTACAAGATTAATGAAAATTGTACAACTCTCATTTACATTTTTTCTTTATTTTCTCACTACTTTCTCTACAATGTAATTCTATTAGGACTCCACTGTTTAGTAAGTGCACTTCAAACCAAGTTAGAGCACTCATACCGTAACTTCCACTTCACTTGCACTAGAACCCTCAAGTCCACTATCAGTTCTAGTCCATTAGATAACACACTTCTGGCAAGCTTAATTTCACTAAAATATAAGGGTAAATGAAACATACGGGGTTACATCATGGAGATATCTCATCTTACTTTAAAACTAAATGCATTAATGTTTGAGATATCTGATGACTTGTTCGTACATTTGGTTTTGATTTCTTTTTCTGTACAATTCAGTCAATTTAAGAACAGTTACAACTATCAAAAAAAGAAGTGAACTCTTGGTGAACTCATTTTATATTGTGTGCAAGAAGAAGAAATGCTAAAGCAAGAGAGAACTAAAGTGCTCACTTGAAAAGCACCTCTAAGGACAAGTTCAAGAAACGAAAGAATAACAAAGATTGCATCTGCTTCATCTCAAAAAAAAAAAAAAAAAATAGCAAAAGCTTGAAAAGGGTTGTTCATCTAGTTGTTACTTTTGTGAAAATCCTGGACACGTCAAGAGGGTCTCTACTAAATACAACACTTGGCGTGTAAAGAAAAATACACTTCTCACTTTGGTTTTTTCTGAGGTTAATTTAGTTTCAGTACTTAGACACACTTGGTAGATAAATTTCGATGCCACTACTCACATAAGTGCGTTATGTAGGGTTATTTGAATAGTCAAAAGTCAATTGATGCTTTAAGATTCATCTATGTGGATGATGGGAATTCAGTTAAAGTTGAGGCTATAGGGATATTTATATTATTATTAAAGATTGGTTATATTTGGATTTGAAAAAGACATTTTCGGTCCCGTCTTTTCAACGAAATTTGATTTTTATTCTACATTGGATAGATTTGGTTACTCTTGTTCGTTTGGAAATAGTCAATTTAGTCTCTTTCTTAATTCAAATGTTATGGGTACCGATTCATCATTTGGTTATGATAACCTAATTTGCTTGATATAGTTGTCTCTTATATTGAAGCCTTACATGTTAATTTACGTAGTATTAAACGTAAATTAACTAATGAGAATTCCAATTCATTATGGTACAAGCATTTAGGTCGCATCTCTCAGAAGAGAATCGAAAAGCTTGTATCAAAACGAATTTTTTATCAGCTTAATTTTTCAGACTTAAGTGTTTGTGTTAATTGCATTAAGGGAAAACAAACAAACATAAGGAGAATTTGTGTCAACAGGACTTTGGAAGTCTTACAACTAATTTACAGGGATATCTGTGGACCATTCATTTCGGCTTCTGGAATGGTCTGTTCATAGACGATTTTTCTCGTTATGGCACATGTATCTCATTCATGAAAAATCCCAATCACTGGACATGTTCAAGGCTTACAGGCTGAGGTTGAAAATCAACTCAAAAAAAAAAAAAAAAAGAATTAAACGCATCGATCTAACCATAGTAGTAGTGAATACTATGGCAAATAGACGGATAACATAAGCATTGTCTAGGACCTTCTACTAAATTTCTAAAGGAATTCGGAATCGTCCCACAGTACACCATGTCGAATCCCCTAGTATGAATGGTGTTATTAAGAGATGAAATAGAACACTTAAGGACATGGTAAGGAGTATAATTAGTCATTTCACATGACCTAAATTTCTCTAGGAAGAATCACTAAAGAATGCAACTTAAATTCTCAATATAGTTCCAAGTAAAGCAACTATCAAAATCCTTTAATCTTTGGACATGCAAGAAGCCTAGTTTGAAGCACTTGTGCATTTTGAGTTGTCCAGTTGAGGCAGGGTCTTATAGACAAAATAAAAGGAAACTGAACTCTAGAATCACCAGTTGCTATTGTATTGGATATTTTGAGATATCAAGAGATTACAAATTTTTAAGATCCCACTATCAGGTCAATTTTCAAAATGAAAAATGTTCGATTTTTTGAGGATGTAGAGTTTTAGGGGGGAGAAGGTTTTAAGGTTCTTAATTATGTCTTTGGGGATGAATATGTAACTATCCGTTCTATTGTAATTGACAATGATCAGGACAATGGAGAAATTCTTACTCCAAGTCGTGTTCAAGAAGCAATTTCAGATCAAAACAATATTCCAAAACCCCCTATACACAATAATGAGGAGGTAAAGTCAATAAAAGACAATGATGTTTTGGAACTCGTCCCATTGCCTAAAGGTGCGAAGCCCATTTGTTGTAAATGGATATTTAAAACTAAGAGGAATTCGAAGGGTGATGTAAAAAATATAATGCTCTTCTTGTTGTAAAGGATTTTACTCAAAGGAAAGACATTGATTACAAAGAAACTTTTTCTAATTTCAACGAAAGACTCTTCTAGGACTATTATGACACTTGTGACACAATTTAATCTCGAGCTATATCAAATGGATGTAAAGACTACATTTCTCAATGGAGACATTGATAAGACCATTTATATGGTGCAATCGAAAAAACTTTGTGTTAGAAGACCCATACAAAATAGTTTACAAATTGAATAAATCCATCTATGAGTTTAAGCAAGTTCCCCATCAATGGTATCAAGAATTTCATCAAGTAATTATCTCGTTTGATTTTGATAAAAATACAATTGATGATTGTGTATACCACAAGTTCAGTGGGAGTAAGCATACTTTCTTGGTATTGTATGCCGATAGCATATTGCTTGCTTACAGTGATATAGGCTTATTGCATGTAACCAAGAGATTTTTGTCATGAAATTTTGAAATGAAAGATCTCGATAACGCCTCTTTTGGGTTACGGATACAGATACACTGAGATCGTTCTTGGGGTATTCTTATGTTATCATAAAAGAGCTATATCGATAATGTTCTTAAGACATTTGGGATACAAGTTTGTAAATCGGGTGATTCCTCTATTCCTACGAATAAACTTGAAGAAAAGGAAATGTAGAAAATTCCATATGCTTCAGCAATCGGGAGATTAATATAAGCTTAGTTTGCATACATCTGGATATAACATTCACTGTTAGAATGTTAGGCATATATTTAAGTAACTCTTGAATGGATATTTTGAAAGTAACCAAGCAGATTATATAGAGAACAAAGGAGTACATGATCACATATAGAAAATCAGACCAATTGGAAATCGTTAGATATTTTGATTTTGTTCATGGAATATGACTACGAATTTTTTCATTGGGCTACGCATTCTAGATAGAATTGAAAGATCACGTAAGTTATTTCATGACAATAAATCAGCAGTATTGTATTTCAATAGGAGCTCGAAGATGTGAAAGGTTATATACATCAAGTTCCTATTTGCTAAGGAGAAAGATCAGAGTGGTTGGGTTTCTGTATAATATATTGAGACAAACTCCATGACATCAGATTCATTTAATAAAGTGTTACCATTGAAGGCCTTTCACGAACACATTACTCATATGGGTGTTGGATTTTTTGATCATAGACTAGTTTAATGGGAGTTTGTATTTTGGATATTGTCCATTTAGACACATGATTTTGTCTATGCACATTCAGTTTATTTTCAGAAATAAATTACTCTAATTAAAGCTTTTAGTTTGATCTCAACAAAGAGCTAAATCGATAAGGTTCTTAAAAAATTTGGGATGCAAGATTATAAACTATGTGATATCCATAATCCTATAGATAAACTTGAAGAAATGGAAATGTAGATATTTTCGTATGATTCAGCAATTGGGAGTTTAATGTATGCTTAGGTTCGCATACGTCCAAATATAGCATTCATTGTTGGAATGTTAGATAAATATTTAAGTAACTCTGGAGTGGATATATGGAAACCAGGCAAACAAATTATTCGGTATTTATAGATAACAAATGAGTACATAATCAAATAAGAAAATCAGACCAATTGGAGATCATAGAATATTTTGATTTTGATAATGGAATATGACTACGAAATTTTGTCACTGGGCTGTGCATTCTAAATGGAATTGAAAGACCATGTAAGTTATTTTGTGATAATAAATCAACGATCTTGTATTCCAACAGGAGCTGATGATGTCAAAGTTTTTTGGTATCAAGTTCCTAGTTGCTAAGGAGAAAATTCAGAGGGGTTAGATTTTTATATAATATATTGGGACAAATTCCATGATAACATATCCATTTATTAAAGCGTTACCACCCTCATGAACACATTACTCACATGGGTGTTGTATGTTTTGATCATATGCTAGTTTAGCGGAGTTTGTATTTTAGATATTGTTTGTTTAGGCACATTATTTTGTTTACGCACATTCATGTTATTTTTAAAAATAAAGTATTCAGTAAATTATTCAATTTTCACTCTAATTAAAGCTTTTAGTTTGATCTTATTCAAGAATAAGGTAAGACATATTGGAAATAAATATGTTTGTATCACATTACGTGTACTTTTCATGCTACACATCCGTACTTGATTTATGTCATTTGATCGTGTTGACCATCGATGGATTTAGTTATGATACTTGTAATGAAGACGGCTTTGATCCTATATTGACATATTTAATTGACAAGATTATTTGGAGATTCTTTTGATTATGATAGCAACTACTTTGTCGTCATAAGGTTATGTACATTAATAAGATAACATATATGGTCTAGGTGAGAGATTGTTAGGTTTTAACTTATCTTGTGGGCCTATATATGTGATTAAGTGTGTATTAAAGATTATCTTAAGATTAAGTCCAATTAAAGTAATATAATAAAAAAAATTAAAATTATTTGGCTTTGGACATCTAAATATGATATGGGCTTAAGTATGTGTAAAGACCAGATTCCTTTAGAGTTGTATTTCGTGATAGATCGAAAGTACATATGAAAATATAGGGTTATGGTTACTAATTCGTATGTGATTCTTATTTTTTGTGTCATCCCATCAACGTAAGAATAATAAGAGAAAGTATACTGAAGAGGAAGATCCAAAACCCACAACCAAGAATCAAGAACAAGCATCAAGTCGTGATCATGAATAAGCAATTCAAGATCGAGAATCATGATTTAATAATAAAAAATCATTCTCAATGAATTAAGGGCGTATTCGGTAGAGATTAAAATTGAAAAATAGTCGTTATTGTTGACTTTTATTAGACGAGCGAGACCCAATAATGGCTATATTTTCAATTTTAATTGGATTTTAATCACTCTCAAACATGCTCTAAGGTATGTTATGCACTTTATAACTCTCTTTATGATTTGACTGGATGATCTTGACAATAAATATAAAAGTATTTTCAAGTTCTTGAAATTCAAAGTTTTAATAAAATCTAACATTCTAGCCATAGCTACTCATTGATCTCGATATCTATGTCATCGACAATAATATAGAGCGCATCAAAGCCACAACCACTTGGCTATCCAGTGCCTCTCCACATACCCACCATTTCTAGCAACCATTAAGTTAAACTAATTTAGTCATTTTCATTATCATCATTCATAACATTTTGTTACAATGGGTGGACTGATGGAAAACAATACTGCGGCTAGTGGGTGGGTTGCGATGGAAGTGGCATTGGCTACGATGGGTTGCTCCTTTTAAGATTGATGGAAAATTCGTAAGTTTACATTAACTTAATTGTAATTATGAGGTTAAGAAGGACGGTTACCATTTTCCAAAAGAAAATGAATACTGAAAAGAAAGTTAAGCGCTTGTTTGAACTCCATTTTTTAGAATGGAATTTGTAAAAAGTGTTATGAAATTATTTTATTAAAAGAATATGTTATTAAAAAATAATTTGAGAGAAATAAATTTTAAAAAAAGAAGCATGAAAAAAAGGGGGAACTCACAAAAATACTCTTAAAATTAGGGATCCTTTTGAAAAATCATATGAAAAGTATTTTGGAAGTAAAAAATATCGTGTAGAAGAAATGTCACTTTTTCATATATAAAAAGTGACACTATGTCACTTTTTAAAGTTAAGTGTCACATTTTTATTAATAAGTGACATACAATATCACTTTTATTAAAAAGTGATGTTTGTCACTCAAAAAGGAAAAATTGCAGCACAAGTCCCTAACTTTTTCAATTTTTTGTAGACTCTACCCTAACCTTCAATTTGTAACGTGAAGGTCTCTAACTTTTCATAAATATGCAATAGAGGTCCAAATGAATGAAAACCATCCACTTGACTGTTAGTTGACCAAAAAATTGACCTTGATCACAATTTTGACTAATTTTAAAATGACAAAATAGTAATTTTACATTTTTTACATAAACTTAAATAAAAACCAAAAAAATAAAAGAAATTTACCCGACCTACCCTACCCTTATGAAAATTAGAATGGCCGGTGGTCGGCATATTTTTTCCAACTCCCACCTATACCGGTGGGCATAAAGGCCAGTCGCAACCCACAACATCGGCACCACCTTCAAATGGTCGTCACCACCACCCAAATATCAAAACTAGAAATCAAATAAAACCCAATAGAAATTGAAGAAAGTGGAACCTCACTTGCATGTGGAATTGGGTAGAATTTGAAGCTAAAATTGGAATAGTTTGTGACACAATTGGATCAATTGAGGGGTATACCCATCAACGTTTGGTGTTGCTGAGGGATTGTAGGTTGCCAATTTGGAAGAAAAAGAGCTCCAGATTCCTTAACTGAAGGAGATGTGACTGCCTCGTTTTGCTCCCATGGTAGACCTGTATCAATCGGAGCTGTTTTGGATGAAGTCTTATGATGAATTGGAGCACCTAGGTGACTCGAATCAGCTGGTAGTGGTGCATGACCATGGGTGTTACCGGAGTTGTTGAATTTTGTTGTTAGACCGTGTGACTCCCGCGGTTGTTAGGGTTGATTTTGATCTTCGTATGATGTTGTTTATCCAATTAGTTGTGTGAGATGTGTTTGTGGAATAAGGCCGCTAGCTAGGGGATGAAATTCTGGCGGATTGGGTGGTCTACGGTAGCTAGTATTTTTTCTGGTTTCAGATTTGGTGGCCGACGGTGGCCGGTGTTTTTCTGCTTTGGCCATGGGTGAGGATTTTTATTTTCTCTTTTATTTTTTAAATTTAATTTTTAACTTATTTTAGGGATAATATGTAAATTTACCATTTTGTCCATTTTATTTGGTCAAAATTAATCAAATTTTGACTTTTTTGGTCAACTAACGGTCAAGTTGATGGTTTCCATTAATTTGGACATCTACTGTATATTTATGAAAAGTTAGGGACCTTGATGGCACAAATTGAAGGTTATGGAAGGATAGGGACCGCCTCTGCAGTTCTCACCTCAAAAATGACAAAAGTTTCAAGAAAGTGACAAATAATGAAAAAAAAAATAGTGACAAACACTAAAAAAATGACAGAAATTCAAAAAAAAAGTGACAGAACACCAATTAAACATTATAATTAATTAAATAAAGCGACGAAAAAAGTGACACGACCTATGTCCTTCCTCTTTCTCATTTCATAGCCGAACATCTTTAAGTTAGTTCACTTACAAAACACCAATCAAAACGTCAAGTATCTTTAAATCAATTCACTGTTACCGTCATCTACCAACTCAGCTAACCCATTAATTATATAAAAAAAACTTTTGGAATTAAAAATACTACCCCATTTCGACACCCATTAATTTCTCATTCTCATTTTAATTTTCATTCTTCATTTCAACTACACATTCTCCAAATAAAATAATATTACACACAAATCAAAAAAAATTCATCACTTTTCCACCACACATTCTCACATCAATCACTATTCCAAAATTTATATTTTCTTCAAAAATACATTCAAACGCTTAGAAAGCTAAGTGTTAAAATGTGACAACGAACGTCACTTTTATTAAAAATGTGATATTTGTCACTAAAAAAGTGAAAGAAATTAGAAAAAGAAATAATCGATGATAAAAAAAAAAGTGACATAAATTTTGAAAAAGTAGCATAGAAAAGGTGACAAAAACTCAAAAAAAAAAAATGACAAAACATCAAACAAAACCTTAAAATATATCATTTTATGCAAATTCAACCACCTCTCCTCCACCACCACCACTTCGACACTTAATACAAACACGTTATGTTCAAGCAATCTTCATTCTGTTCAATATTATTTATTAGTGATAGAAATAAATGCTATACAAAGTTAACTAACACTTTTTAAAAAGTGACTAAAAATCAGACATCAAATCCACCCTATGACATGCAAATATTTTTTACCAAATAAAATTAATGAGTTTAAGTAAAGACCTTTGAATTTTATGGTATGAAGTGTGAACACTAGTGATGAGAACCACGTAGCAACGAACATTACGCAACCCACAATGAGATTGAAG
>CAIGRM010293676.1:0-11035 GCA_903798335.1 Fraxinus albicans | reverse complement strand
ACATTTTCTAGCTGGAAAATTATACTAATCAAACGCAACTAATTGACAATTCCTGTGAGAATAAATTCTAGGCAAATATTTTCCCTGGAATTTATTTTCTTTCCACCCATTTTCTACCCTTACAATCAAACGCACCCTAAGAGATTTATATTTAGCACTTAATTCCGTTGTTAATTCTTGTAATTTAATATGATTAGTATTATTTAATATTATAATATTTTGTAGTTCTTCTAAAATCAATTTATCCTTTCTATTTTTGCTCCGATACCAATTAAGGGGTTAAAAAGTGAAAAACAATTAAAATATAGAGATANCAAACGCAACTAATTGACAATTCCTGTGAGAATAAATTCTAGGCAAATATTTTCCCTGGAATTTATTTTCTTTCCACCCATTTTCTACCCTTACAATCAAACGCACCCTAAGAGATTTATATTTAGCACTTAATTCCGTTGTTAATTCTTGTAATTTAATATGATTAGTATTATTTAATATTATAATATTTTGTAGTTCTTCTAAAATCAATTTATCCTTTCTATTTTTGCTCCGATACCAATTAAGGGGTTAAAAAGTGAAAAACAATTAAAATATAGAGATAAGGGTAAAATGGACAAAACGTTTACAAAATGACAAAAAAGAGTAAATTAAAGGGTAAGGTTAGGGAAAGAGTAATGATATTCATCCCAATGGAGATGAAAACATAGTCTGAATGGCTGTAAATGATAGATAAAATTAAAGGTGAAATTAAATTTTACCAATCATTTAATGTCACGTTAACACCGTCACCTAAACTGTGTTTTGATATATCATCACTCTGAAGGCAAAAGGTATAAGCAGCATTCTCCAGTTGAACTGGAAAACAAATCCAAAGCTCCCTCTCTTTCTCCGTCACTCTCCGATCTCCCTCCCTCTGAATTTTTTGTTTGTGTGTATAAGTAAAAGCTTAAAGCTTTACATATATCAGTAATTACAATTTCAGGCGGTACATTTTGTTTATAACGAAATGGACGCGCTTTTGCCGGTGATCAAACCTGGATTAGTTCATTTGCCGGCGAGTACTCTCCGTGATCATGCCTTGCTTTTCTTCGGGTCGGGTCGGATGGTTAAGCATTTGAACCCGATCCGGATTCCAAAGATTACGAATGTGAAAGCGGAAGCACACAAGCAGGTTTCTACTGCACCGATTATTGATTTCCGTGATCCGGATTGGAAGTCAAAGTACGAGCTAGACTTTGAGGCGCGTTTCAACATCCCGCACATCACTGATGTCCTCCCCGACGCCGTTTCTTACCCTTCCACTTTCTGCCTTAAAATGAGGTAGTTGATTCTTCTAAAATTCTAATTATAATAAAATAAAATTTGTCTTTTTGCCACTTTTTCTAGAGAAACCTGCACGTGCGGTGGAATTCATGTGATATTGATTTTTGAAGATTTCGTTGTAAAACTTTGTGAATTGACATTTTCTGATAATAAATATTTCAGCTAAGCCGGGATTATTTTTAATTGATGTCTTATATTAAATCTTCTCCTTTGATTCTCTGTATATAATGCCCCTTATTGTTTGTTCAACTTTTATGTACTTTAAAAATCAAATTAAGTGTGCAAGTGCTTTCTGCAAAACAATAACCAGATATTGAATCAAAAGCTAACTGAGATTTTTTACTTGAAGCTTGCTCTTTTCTTATTTGAAAATAATTTGAAATTCTGTTACAGGACTCCGGTAAGTCCAGATTTTGCAGAAGGTTATCCGTCAGATGAGGAATGGCACGGTTACATTAACAATAACGACAGAGTACTGCTTAAGGTATTATGCATTGTCCCTTCTTTGTTTGTTTCCTGTTTGTCTTGCATGCCAATCGATTAGCAATATTGATGTCTTTATAATGCTGACGGTCCGCTTCTTAGAATTTCTAATCGTATTTCATAGTTAAGATGATTTTTTGTCATTTGTAGATTTTAGGAGTGATTTCCCATAACAAGCACGTTCCCTACTTTTTGGTTCCTAGATTAAATTGATTTAGTTGGCATCTATAATGCATTTCTTATCAGATTATTATATTACTATAAGATTACGCCTGCGATTAGCATTTAATTGCTGAATTCTGAAACTTAAGATGTGCAAAAAGATATCTCGTGGAAGACCACTTGCTATGATGCACTGTCACGAATACCTGTACGACTGCGAGACTAATACACCGACACACGACTTGTTAAAAAGGTGCTAACGGATAAAATTAGTTTCATGCTAGTTATTAATATTTTTGTTGGAATCTTTTAAATATGAGTATATGTTTATTATTTACTAATATTTTGAGTTAAAAATATCTAATATTTCTATTAAAAAAGAAAGAAAAATGATCATGTTAAGTGTTAGAGGAGTGTCGGTATTCGACACGGACATGCTACCCTAATTGAAGTGTCGGTGCCAGGGACCACCTGGAAAAAGAAAATAAATATTGGGAATGTTTCCTACGTGTGAGCATCCGCACGTGCCATGTGTTCTTTCAACCCTATTAGATTAAAATAGGTATTATATGCATGTAAAACTGGGGCTTTTTTAAACCTTGTCAGATTATCTTGCCAAAAGAGAATTTGTTTTACATCTTCAGCCACCAGAGACTAGTTAGCACACATTTTGTTTTTATGCTAGTTGCCTCTGACATTGTTTTTATGACATGATTTCAGGTCATACGTTATTCTTCTCCTACCTCTGCAGGTGCTGAGTGTATCGATCCTGATTGTACATGGTTGGAGCAATGGTAAATGTCCATGAACTATTTTAATGGTTAACAAACATTAAAGTACCCTAAGAGTGATTGGCCATTTAAATATATGATGCTTTGATGTGGAACTCGGGTAATTGCCTATGGTTTCCAAAGGCATCAGATGATACAAAGCCAGTGAAAGTTTATAGTTTGAGTACATGTTCGTCTACTGCAAACAGAGCTCCGTGTACTGTTTCCGGAGTAGATGAAAGAGGCATGTCCTCGAACAATGACACATTGCTCTCTCTTGATTCATTCATTTCACTTGGGCCTCAAAATTCCCCTTCCCCTCGGGTTTTCTCAAAGGTAGAAGGTGCAGTGTGTAAAGCACCAATTCACTGTCATGATCTTTCTGTTACTTTCACATCAGCCTGGAGTTTATCGTGTCTAGAACACGTAATAGGGTTACTTTGATATGTCATCAACTTTACCTTTTCCATTAACTTTTACTGCATACTCGGAGGTTTTGAATGGGAAAGGTTGCTGAACTGGATTAGTGCCTAACTGCCTATTAATTCCTTGTAATATGTATTTTTATTGCTAATTTATTCTGAAATATCACTAGCTTTTTAATATGATGCAGAATGTCAAATTCATGAAAAAACATTTCTTCTCATCACATCAAACCTTAGATCACCTATTGTCGCATTGAAGTGTTTTTCCGATTTTTGCCTCAAGCTCTCCTGATTATATTTTGTCATCCCAGATTTTTTTCCTAGAAAAGGTAATCAAGACATTATTTCAATGAAATAATTACTTCAATTCAGGGTTCATCGTGCTGGTCCCCGAGAAAAAATATATTTCAAACCAGAAGACGTAAAAGCAGCAATTGTTACTTGTGGAGGACTTTGTCCTGGTCTTAATGATGTTATCAGACACGTATTTTCTGTGCATTAATGATTTACTCGTTTCAGTTTATATATCTTCTCTATATTATCTTATTATTGTCGCTCTACAACTTAAATACCATATGATTCAATTGAAAGACTTCACTAATTTATTTTTCGAACTTCTTTTGCTGGAAGACTAAACTATAGTAGTATTGTTTGGTAACATCATATGTATGCCTCTTTAGGCTCTTGTTATACATTATTGCTTTCACATATGTAAATGAACATTTATTCAGAAGAAAGGATGTACACTGTTGCCACAACTGAAACACATGAACTAAACCACTGTAGTGTAAATATGATTTGCTAACATTTTGACTTTTAACCTGGGAAGTTTGATGCTAACACTAGCGATCTGTGCAGAGCCTCGAAACTGTTAAGTAATTGTTAGTTGTATTTTTAGCTTTCCTAATTGTTTGTTATGGATGCAGATTGTCATCACCCTTGAAATATATGGTGTGAAAAAGATTTTTGGAATTCCATTTGGTTATCGTGGGTTTTCGGACAAAAGTTTAACTGAAATGCCAGTAAGTTCCTCATGATCATGTAGAATAATCAAAGATCTTTTCTTCATGCAAAACAAAATTCTTCTATGTAACACCCACTCAGAAGCGATCATAGATTGCGTTGGTCAATGCTCTATATGTTTCATTCTTGGGCTAAGTCTATACATATTCTAATTACAATGTACATTTTAATAATGATCTGAACTGTGGCTTCTAGAAGGTTTAATTACTCCGATAGCATATTGTCTCAAATGTCAGGTGGCCTCAGTAGTACATGTATATATTGAGTTGGTTCCCTGAAAGGTATAATGTAGCATGTATATATCACTTATCTGCCAGCCTCTCTTGGTCAAAACGTGTGATATGTCCTGACCGTTACCTTGCCACTCTAACACTTGAGATTTTGGTGTGGATTATTCTATTGCATATAAAACATAGCTCAAAAGCTCAGATAGGCTTATTAGTCATGATTTTGATATTGCAGGAAAAATAATATAAAATTGTAACTCACTTTGTTATCAGTTATCTAGGAAAGTGGTTCAAAACATCCATCTCTCTGGTGGAAGCTTGTTGGGAGTCTCACGTGGAGGGCCTTCAGTTAGTGATATTGTGGACAGTATGGAGGTAAGTACTCCCTGTTTTCTCTTGCTTTTGTCATACAAAATTGGTTTGTCAAGGTGTGTTGTTTGATATGCCTTTAATAATTGATATCAGGAAAGAGGGATTCACATGCTCTTTGTGCTGGGTGGAAATGGAACACATGCTGGGGCCAATGCAATACATGAAGAGGTTGTTAAGACTGTGGCCTTTATACTCAAATTGGCACTCTTCTATATGTTGTTCTCTCATTTAATGTTTATTTTATCATAATCTTTTGATATGGAATTCAAGTGTTTAAATATCTGAGTAATTTTCTACAATTCAAATTAAGGTCACCCAACCCAGAATCTGCATGTCTTTAAACAATTAAGATTAAATTAGGATTGAAAATTTAATGAAGTATTAAGTTTTGAGGTTTTGCACCATGTAGTAGTTGTCTTCGTTACAGGTTCATCTTGAGGTTAATTGGTTTTTTTTTAACTTCTGCTATTTTTTGCTTTCTATGTTTACAATCCAGTGCAACAAAAGACGGTTAAAGGTAGCTGTAGTTGGTGTGCCAAAAACTATAGACAATGATATTCTACTTATGGATAAAACTTTTGGTTTTGATACGGCTGTTGAAGAAGCACAAAGAGCAATTAATTCTGCATATATTGAGGTATGAGTTGGTATTCTTACTGATGCCTAGAAGTTCTATTTTTAATCACTATTATTTTGTTCATTTCGCTAGCTTCCTACTTGTTGGGCTTGTACATTAGAACTATGTAATAAAAAATATTTTTTCACTCTTATTATAGGCACATAGTGCTTATCATGGTATTGGGATTGTAAAATTGATGGGCCGTAGTAGTGGATTTATAGCAATGCAGGCATCTCTTGCAAGTGGACAAATCGATATATGTTTGATTCCAGAGGTACTAGTTTTATGGACATAATTAATAATTACATACTTTAAAAATCCTATTAGCCTGATCACTAACATGTGTCACTAGCATCTTGTAGGTGCCTTTTAATCTGCATGGACCACATGGTGTCTTGAGTCATCTCAAGTATCTTCTCGAGACCAAGGGATCTGCTGTAGTCTGTGTTGCAGAGGGAGCTGGGCAAGTAAGTGAGATCATGTTCACCCTTTTAGGTACTGTACAGGTATCTATTATTGTTTAGAAACCTCTTATATGTACAAAAGGTTGATCCTCCATCCCCTCGTGAATCTAATCTGGTTTTGGTTTCTTCATAATTTGAGCGTAATGACAAACATGAAATGATTAATTTGAAATCTTCCCAGATGTAGCATTTGAAATACGACAGAATATGACTTCTTTTCATTTCAAAAATGTCAAATCTTTCTCTAACCTGTTTCATTAATGCTTTATCATGTTTCAATGGTGAACTTATTTAAACTCGAGTCTTTTTTGAATATGTAGGTTTAAAATTTGAAAAATGGAAAGAATATGTTGTCCAAAAATTTCTACAATGTGGAAATGGAATTGACGATCAAGAGAACTCAATACTAACAAATTTACCGCTATTTTGGGTACACGTGTATCAATTTTATTTCTGAAGGTGAGAGTAAATTCTTCTGCCAATATTTTCCTCAGTTTAAAAGTTTTCTCTTCGCCAGACATCAAAGCTATTCATTAATGTTTTATCATGTTTCAACAGTGAACTTATTTTAACTTGAGTCTTTTTTGAACATGTAGGTTTAAAATTTGAAAAATTGAAAGAATATGTTGTCCAAGTATTTCTACAATGTGGAAATGGAATTGACGATCAAGAGAACTGACTACTAACAAATTTACTGCTATTTTGGGTACACCAGTATCAATTTTATTTCTGAAGGTGGGAGTAAATTCTTCTGCCAATATTTTCCTCAGTTTAAAAGTTCTCTTCGCCAGACATCAAAGCTAGACAAGGTTCTTGCAAGAAAATGATAAAGCTCTTATTTTCAAATTTCAGAATTCCTAATGTGAATATAACTAGTTGACAAGCAATATCTGTTAATTTTGAAATCAAAGCATATGGATCTCTTGAGTGTTATCAATAAAAAAGAAATGTCTATCCTTTTCGATTTCAGGATTTTCTTGAGAAAATAAATGCTACAGATGCATCAGGAAACATCATATTAGGAGATATTGGCATCCATATGCAACAAGAGGTTGGTTGCGGACCCTGATCATTGATCTTCATCTTCTTGCCATGCTTGTATTGGTTAAATTAATTGATAAATTTTTAGCCAATTGATTTTATGCAGGACAGTGTTACATAAGCATAAAAATTCCGTCTTTTTGTAATGTATTTTGATGCTTATGTTATTGTTAAATGTGATCATGATTGTTAGATGCATCAATGGTTTGGTCCACCTGCATGCTACTAATACATTTGGAATTACTTCTTATAGACAAAAAAGTACTTCAAAGGGATTGGGTTTCCGGCTGACGTAAAGTACATCGACCCAACATACATGATCCGTGCATGCCGTGCAAATGCATCAGATGGAATTCTCTGCACTGTTCTTGGCCAAAATGCAGTAGGTCTCTTGTGCTTGTAGTCTTGTCTTTTATTTTTTCCAGTTATGATATATCCCGTGCCATGCACATGTTTTTACGATTCTCTGACTGGCAGTTCTAGAGTTGTGAAACTTTGATTGAAATGGCGAAAATTAAATGAATGAACTGTATCTTACAAATAGAACCGTTTTTACCAGAGTAGCTAAAGCTATAATATTTTGCTTATAATAATTGTAGTCAGTTATTTTGGCTTATTTTTTATCAATATAACACAAACATTTTGGCAGGTCCATGGTGCATTTGCTGGATATAGTGGGATCACAGTGGGGATATGCAATACTCACTATGTCTATTTTCCGATTCCTGAAGTCATTGCCCAGCCCAAGGTTGTCGATCCCAACAGCCGTATGTGGCATCGTTGCTTGACATCAACTGGCCAACCGGACTTCGTCTAAGTAGAAGGTGATGTAACTTATTCTCAAGAAACCTTAGTTTCATACTGTGAATTAGAGAGGAAGGATAGCCAGCTTCAAAAGGATTCTGGCTTTTGTCTGTTTACATCACATTGTTCAAGTTCTCCCCAATTTTTGAGGCGTATAGCATTTACAGTGCAGTTCTGCACTGACGTGTGAGCAATAAGATTGCTAAAATATGAGAAATAATTTTTTTGTAATTTAAAGCGAATAATTTAACTCAATAATTTCTTGTTAGTAACTACGAAATATTTATACTGACTTCTGCAATAGATGAACCAAGGTACTGAATATCCTATAACTGTTGCAACTAGTCTATTTTTTTCTTCTTTAATACAATACCATATAGTGCTATCTTAGCCTTTGTTTTTTAGAGATTTTTTTGGGAATAAATTTGTGAAAAATGATATTTTTTTTCTTTCTTCTATAGAGAATGTATGGTTGAAAAGTTGAAAAAAGTTATGAATCCTCGTATAAAATTATTTTTATTAGAAGAATATTGCAGATTTTTATTAAAAATGAGTTTTAGAAAATGAGGGTCAAATAGGGACCGTAGACCTATTTGACCATCCAAATATAATGGATGATTTCGAGAATTGAAATATTCAACTGATCCACTCGATGTCCAAGACCTAGTAATTTCTTTTGAATAAAGCTAGATGTACATTCTTGGTTGACAACAAGTTTGACATCCTCCCTAGGTAGAAGAAATTTGACTAGTGATGAAATTGATGCTTTTAAAATCAAGAGTAATGTTATTCATCCCCAGTGGGGATGAAAACACATTTTATGTGGCTTTAAATGATATGCTAAATGAAATGTGAAATTATGTGACTTATTTAATTTCACATATTATTTAATGTCACATTAACGCCACGTAAATTGTGTTTTCATTCACAGTGGGGATGAATAGCATTACTCTAAAATCAATGATGTAGTTTGTTGTTATATGGAAGAATGTCCAATTTAATGTCATCTATGATGTACATGTAGCACGTTTGATTTATTTTCTAGCGGAATTATGGATGTTGGGATGCTAAGCAGTCCTAGAACTTGTACATCCAAGACCTTATTACCCCCTGTAATTTTTTATTCCTCGAATGTCCTAGTGTACAAGTAGTTTAAAGCAACAATTGAAGAAACCGCATGTTTGTTCCACCATTTCCGATAAAAATTTACACCTGTGACTGGTCAACTAAAATATGGTTACATAATTAATAATTTCATACATTCTTTTGTACTTCGCATCAAATGGGCTTTAAATAGAATTGTGCCTTGTGGGAAGCCTTAATTAATTTAAATCCCATCAGTATAAGAAAAAACTGTCCTATTGTCTATTGCCAGTGCTTCCCCACAAGATTTAATTGTACTGGACTGGGTACTCTTATTATCATTTACTCGTGCATGCAAATCCTTATATAAATCAGATAATTCTACTATGTTTCTGAACAATATTTTTTTACCCATCATTTAACCACGTTGCCACACACAGAAACAGGGACGTATATGGCCCAATTAATTTTTTTAGTGTAATTTCTTTTCTTTTCTTTTTTTATAAGGGTCTTGTGTCTACGTATGCTTCCACGCAACATGTTATAATTTGTTCGGTAACCTTTAATGTTATTGATCTAAAAATCTGATAACAAATGCCCAATGTCTAGAGAAGTAGCTGTGGGGGGAATAGAATAGGTCCTATCAAGAGAGCTTGATCACCTCTTTGCTTGCATATACTCCTACGAGAGAATACTTTTTTAGCATGCAAAAGCAGCTTCAGCAGAAGGTGTCACAATTTGAACTCCGATGGTCAAATAAGTTATCCAAACAAGTTTCTAAAAACTAAGCTATCAAGACAAGATGGGAGCAAACGGGTTTGATTTCATACCCCTCTATCAATTAATAGGTACTTACAGATTTTGCAAGACTTACAACATTAGTCTTTTACATTTTTTTTTTTTGGGAAAATTGCGGCCGCTGTCCCAAACCTTTCATTTTGTTGCAGATTACACCCAAAACTTTAATTTTTGCTAGATTTAATTGTACTGGACTGGGTAATCTTATTATCATTTACTCCTGCATGCAAATCCTTAAATAAATCTGGTTCAATCAGATAATTCTACTATGTTTCTGAACAATATTTTTTTACCCATCTAACATTTAACCACGTTGCCACACACAGAAACAGGGACGTATATGGCCCATTTAATTTTTTTAGTGTAATTTCTTTTCTTTTCTTTTTTTATAAGGGTCTTGTGTTTATGTATGCTTCCACGCAACATGTTATAATTTGTTCGGTAACCTTTAATGTTATTGATCTAAAAATCTGATAACAAATGCCCAATGTCTAGAGAAGTAGCTGTCGAGGTGCGCACAAGCTAACCCGTACATCCACGGTTATCAAAAAAAAAATGTCTAGAGAAGTAGCTGTGGGGGGAATAGAATAGGTCCTATCAAGAGAGCTTGATCCCCTCTTTGCTTGCATATACTCCTACAAGAGAATACTTTTTTAGCATGCAAAAGCAGCTTCAGTAGATGGTGTCACAATTTGAACTCCGATGGTCAAATAAGTTATCCAAACAAGTTTCTAAAAACTAAGCTATCAAGACAAGTAAAAGATGGGAGCAAACGGGTTTGATTTCATACCCCTCTATCAATTAATAGGTACTTACAGATTTTGCAAGACTTACAGCATTAGTCTTTTACATTTTTTTTTGAACATGTCGCCTACTAATCAGCGAGAATTTCCCCATAATAATCCATGTACATGTTGCTTGTCAATTGGTAAGGAAATTTCTTTCAACAGATTTTCTACTTGACTTCTATTTTACCATTTCAACGATTTTGCTTACACGGCAGCGCTCCCTTCGCCATGTGACAGAGAGAATATTCGTGCATAAGATTTAGCACGAGGATAAGGTATAGAAATTACCTTTTATCAAGTTTAGCTTCCCTGATAAATGCTTCGTCACCGAGGTTGACTTCTTCCTCACACTTAAGTTGCCGGTTCGCTGGGCTATGAACCACCTAAAAGGATGCAGACAAGTGTGTTGAGCCTTGCTATCTGGCAAGGCGACTTAGGAGAGGTGTGAAGTGTCTTGTCAAAGTAGTTCGTGGATGCCCCGTGAGCTTCCAACGAAACCAAATAGTAACAAATGTTCCCTGTGCTATGAACCACCTAAAAGGATGCAGACAAGGATGTTGAGCCTCGCTATTCGGCAAGGCGACTTAGGAGAGGAGCAAGGGCGGACCCAGACCATCTGTCTTGTGGGGTAAAAAATGAGAATTCAAAAATATTTA
>CAIGRM010293637.1:0-11086 GCA_903798335.1 Fraxinus albicans | reverse complement strand
TAGGGAACTTTAATATTTTCACACAATCAATACGCTTCATCTTTCGTTCTTTCTAAACCACAAACAAG
The DNA here is from genome assembly GCA_903798335.1 of Fraxinus albicans. Classification (NCBI taxonomy): domain Eukaryota; kingdom Viridiplantae; phylum Streptophyta; class Magnoliopsida; order Lamiales; family Oleaceae; genus Fraxinus; species Fraxinus albicans. Next base: position 11,018 of record CAIGRM010293637.1, on the reverse strand, counting down.
TTCATTAATCCCCTAAACACACAAACAGTCATTTTTTTAATCTAAATCACAACTTACAAGTATATAATAAGTTCAAAAACAATAAAGAGATGATTCGGGTAGCAATTTGCAGACTAACAAGCAAAAGACGACTAGCGATTTGCTATTGAAAATTGCATTTTGTTCAATAGTGGTAGACATGCGTCAAATGTTTGAGAAATGAGAGTTTATGTTAGGGCTTCTGAAGTTGTGGGCGTGATTTGTTGCCATAGTTTTGTTGAATTATAATTTGAATTGTTGAAAATAAATTATTTATTTATTTATTTCATATGATTTGGGATTAATTTTAGTTTAGATTAGATATCGGGTTAGGACGTGTGTTGTGGACTTATAAAACCATCGACCAATAATGATGAACTTAATTTACTTTATATGATTATTTAAATGGGTTGGTTGGAATTTGTATTGCTAAATTGATATTTTTTTCTAAAAAGTGAAAACTTTAAAATTTGTAAGTTAATAAAATTAATTTTTTAATTAAAAAATTAAAAAATGGTTCGATTTTATGCGATTTTTGAAAATTGAAACTTAAACAAAACCATTTTGAAATGGTTTGGTTCAGTTTGAGGGGAAAAAAACCGCGGGTCGACATGACCCAAATTAACGGTTTCGATTCGATTTGCGATTTCTCGATTTTTTTGTGTAGCCCTAAGGGATATACACAACTTTGATTTCATTGAAACTTATTTTCTTTTTGTTCTCGTACGTGCAGCTGTTGAGTTGAATTTTAGTACATCTAATGAATTTACAAAGTATAGCTGTAAAGTTTAACATTATCTGAAATTGTAGTTATGCTATAAAGGTTGGTGCTTTTAGGGAAAAGGATAATTATACTTGGTTATAATTTTAATGATCTCTTCGTTGTGAATTGTACTTGTGCTGACAAAGTTGTTTATTCTCTTGACATCACTTTACTCAAACTCTGGTTCCTTTGACTTCAACTTCCTACATCGGAATGGTATGTGCATGATGATGCAATTCTACTACATAAATTCATTTGTTTACAGGTCTACTTACGAAGAAGCAAGAAATATACCTACCACAGTGTTTCGATACTATACTGCAGTGCCGTAGTCTATTTCAATGTTTTTGTGATTTTGTGATTCCAAGATGTTGTAGGGAAAATAATGAGCAACTTGATTGGGCCCAAGCCCACACCACCAAACCCAAGTGAGGTTACAACCCAAAACCAATTGGCAATGGGTGAAGTAGCCCACTTGAGTTATATAGTGGATTTCTTTTCTTCTCCCAACCGATGTGAAACTTCTTTTACTCCCAACACAAGACCTTTCAGGGATCCTCCAAAGGTTATTTACATCAGTGGTCATGCTTTATAAAGTAGCCTTCAACCAGAAAATGTTGTTCTTATAAAACGATGGCAAGGCGAAGCAGAAGATACGCCACATTTTGATCTTATTCCATTCCTTGATTGTAAGCATCCTCTCCATATGAAATTATTTGTGCGACTGGCCTCATTTAGTTGATGATCATGTGAGATTTAACACCCAATCATTTGTTTGATTGCATATGTGGTTAAACACAGACCAGCTGATATTTGAATAATTCTAGCTTCATACTGATATTCCTAAAGAGTTTATTGAACGATCTAAAAAGCATCAAAAGTTGGTTATCTTCTCAATCTCACATTTTATTGTAGAATATCAATTGACATGAGTAGATTTTCATTTGTTTGCCTGTTCATTAGTTCCTGCTTTCTTATGGTGTGAAAACAATAAAACAGTTGTAATATCATCGATGGATGGCCGCGTAGAGGTAAATTTATCACTGCACAACATCTTGTGTAACATTTTAATGGGTTTCCATTTCAAAATGATATCGCGTGGGTGTAATAACCTTTATTCAGTAATAGTTAATGTGCAATTTACTAATAATCTGAACACTGTATATGGTTTTAAATGGTCTTCTTAAACTGCCTGTAGTTAGCCGTGTCAACGAGCCGAAACTTGAAGCTCGGGCTCATTTCGAGCAAAAAATGTTCGAGCTTTTTTGGGCCTGAGCCGTACAATAGGTCGGCCAAAAAATTGGGACTCGACTCGAGCGGGCCAAGCCAACTTCTTTTTTTATTTTTTCCCTCTTCTCGTGTGGAGAGAACTGCCTGCAACGTGCAGGCAGCTTCTTCTAATATTTTTTTTAATTTTCTTTTTTTCCCTTCTTCCTCCTACAGTTGCAGGCAGATGTTTTCATTTTTTATTTTTATTTTACGGGCTCGAGCCTTTCGAGTCGTGGTGAAGGTTTTGAAACTTAGCACATTCACTTCAAAGAGGAGTGCGCTTTAGAATGGTTTTTGTTCTCTGTCTCATTCTAGTTTGAAGTGCAAGATGTAGCACCAAATAGCTTCTGGAATTTGAAAATGAACTTTAGAAGATCACTTGTATTTTAAGCGGATCATGAAGCATTTATTGAGTCAAACATTATCTGTAGTTTGGCTCTATAACTTTAGCTTCTATTTTGAATATTTTCACCGGGGATATTTATTCTTACGAGTAATTGAATATTTCTATGCTAGAGTCGAAGGAAAAGAGTCGAAAATATAAAAAGAAAATAGATGAAAAGTAAGTCAATTCGAACCAACTTATGAATATCTTTCACGAGTACAAATGAATTTTTCTCAAATTATAGACACTTATTTTAACAATATCCAACCAACGTGCAATATATATAAACACGAACTTGCCCTCAGGACACATCTCCAAGTGGTAAAAGGGGAAAGTGGAAAAACTCTAACTTTGCTTGAGGCTGCTGCGTCAAGGGTTCGATTCCTGAAATATGGATTTGACTCTTGGGTAAATACAAGTGTACAAGCAGCCTTTCACCATGTACCCTTGGAGCATAACCTGCGATTTACCTCCTTCACCAAAGTCCAGGACAGGACAGATGGATGCCGCCAAGGATGCTGTTCATCCTTATATAAACACTAGCTTTATGTGGTTCCCTTAGAGTTGGTGAGGTGTGGGGTAGTCCTTATCACGAATTTAACTATTTTCAAGATACCAATAATAATGACGATTAGATAAAACAAACCAAATTAGGGGTAATTGCGCGAAAATATTTTGAATAATAGCAATAACACGTTAAAGTAATTTTGTCTTTAATTTCATAAATATGCAGCCCAAAATATTGAAATTTAAAAAGGTGGTTATATTCGCACCATCTTTTTTTTTATTTATAAATGCGCTACATTTTAATTATATTGAATGTCATTAACCTTTATTTATTATTACGTTTATATCCTTAATTTTTTTTCTTTCGTCACATTCTTATTTTCAATATTTTATTAATTAGAAAATATTGTTCTTAATCATGATTATCATCCAAAGTATTGTAAACTTACTACTTTTAAACAAGTCAAATAGTTAATCGCATTTTTGCATTATTATTTTTGCTTGTTTAAAAATACGATGGTTAAATGAATCTTTTTATTTCATCTCAAAGAAAAATTTGGAGAAAAATCATAATTATGAACAATGTACGTTAATCTGAGATGAAAAAAGCTTTTACGACAGTGTGTATATTATTTTTTTAATTTCATCTTAAATTGGAATTCTTAACCTTTACCATTTTGATCAATAAATAACCCATTCTTCAACGTCATCTTATTAATGAATCAAATTCGTAGACATGACCACAATACTACGAAAGTTTGAACAATATCCAATTAAATCAAATTTTCTCCAAAGATAGCAACTCCTTTCCAAACATCAATCAAATATTCTTCAAAAATAGTAAATCCATTTTATATAAATTCTTGATCTTCATTAGATTCCATTGATAGGAATTAATTTCAAGAAAAGAGAAATAAATTTCGAGTGAGCTAGCAAATGAACATGCTCGCTCTATAAAAATCACTGGAGCACGAAAGAATTAGACAAATAAACGATTTTGTCTCATTTGGGTCCACCTTATTTGAAATTCTTAACCTTTACGACTTTGATCAGAGAAAAATGGTTAAATTCATCAATGACCATCCAATTTAGTTTTATTTCATCATGACCACTCAATTTTATGTTTAGTATCACCATAGCCACCAAATTTGATTTTAGTTTACCATTGCCACTCAATTTCATATAAAGTTTCAACATGATCATCTAATTTCATATAACATTTTATTGTGGTCACCCAATTTTTTTTCCACCATTTTCACTAATTTTGAATAGGGTAAAACGGTAACTTTTTATTATATATAAAGAATAATTAAAAAAAAATTAAAAGTTTTTTTTTTTTTAATTTTAAAAACGTTCATTTGAGAATAAGTTTTTATTTTATTTTTTAAAAAAATTTATTTTATTTTTTTAAGGAACGTTTTTATAAAATAACTTTTAATTTAATTTTTTTTAAGGAACGTTTTTTTAAAATAACTTTTTATTTAACATTTTTTTAAAATTTTAATTTTTTAAGTAACGTTTTTTAAATCAATTTTTTTAAATAAGTTTTTATTTTTATTTTTTAAAATTTATTTTATATACAATACAAAGTTACCGTTTTACTCTTTTTAAAATTAATGAAAGTAGTGACAAGAAGTTGGGTGGTCATTAAATCATTGGTAGATTTAAACCCGTAAAAAATTGGTGAAACATGGCACCGTTTCAAAAGAACATTGCTCATTCTTCAAGGACATCTTGCTAGTGAATCAAACTTGTAAAAATTATGGACAGAAGAAAAAAAAAAATCCAAGTTTAGTTAATCTCAATTGAAATTCTTAATTTTTATCATTTTGATCAATAAGACTCCCATCGAGCAAGGCACGATTTTAAAATAACACTCATTCTTCTATGTTATCTTTTTAGCGAATCAAACTTAAATTCGTAGATACAACACAAATACGTAAGAATTTATCCACTAAATCAAGTGATGGAGAGTCTTGAATGCTATTCAAATCAAGCAACTATGAATGCACTATTTTCTCTAGAAACATGAAATTCCTCAAAACAGCTTGAACATGGCTTGACTTATACGCGTTAAATCCAGCCCTTGTACAGCGGGATTTCCATTACAATATTTCACCTTCACTCCATCAAAAATGATAAACAATGGATGAATCAAACAAAAGGAAAAACACGATTCAGTAGTCGGTGCTGTATATATACTTCTTCACTTTCTCTCTCTATAGACATCCCCATTATTCTCTCTATTATATACACACATATGCATACACAGACAAATTTACACTAGGTGGGTACTGGGCAGTAGCCATTTTTGATAGATAAATTAAGGGTTGAGCTCAAAAACCCATATACACGATATACAGAGGTTTTTTTTTTTTTTTTTAATTGATGGGTTCGGAGAGTACGTTTACTGCTCAAAAGAGAGCATCCAGCGGGCTGCCGACAACTGTTGCCGCCAATGGAGTTCGTGGACGCGCCGCCTCTGTAATCCCCCGTGGCCGGCAGATCCAGAAGACTTTTAACAACATCAAGATCACTATCCTCTGTGGATTTGTGACAATCCTCGTACTCCGTGGTACAATAGGGCTTGGAAGCCTCGTTTCCTCCGAGGCGGATGTTGAGAACCAGCACTTAATTGAAGAGACGAACCGGATCCTGGCCGAGATCCGGTCTGATAAGGACCCAACAGACCCGGATGACCCTACCGAAGAATTCTTGAACCCTAATGTTACTTATACTCTTGGGCCTAGAATCAGTACATGGGATGAAGACCGTAAGGTATGGCTTCAGAAAAACCCTCAATTCCCCAATTATGTTAATGGAAAACCCCGGATCTTACTTGTTACTGGCTCTCCCCCAAACCCTTGTGATAATGCTATAGGAGATCATTACTTATTGAAGGCTATTAAGAATAAGATTGATTACTGTAGAATTCATGGGATAGAAACTGTGTATAATATGGCCCATTTGGATACGGAAATGGCGGGGTATTGGGCGAAGTTGCCGTTGTTAAGGAGGCTAATGTTATCTCATCCTGAAGTTGAGTGGATTTGGTGGATGGATAGTGATGCTCTGTTTACTGATATGGTGTTTGAGATACCTGTTTCGAAGTACAATGATTACAATATGGTTATCCACGGGTACCCCGATTTGTTGTTTGATCAGAAGTCGTGGATCGCGTTGAACACGGGCAGTTTCTTGTTCAGGAATTGTCAATGGTCTTTGGATTTGTTGGATACTTGGGCGCCAATGGGACCAAAAGGTCCAATTCGTGAGGAGGCCGGAAAGATATTGACCGCAAATTTGAAGGGTCGGCCAGCATTTGAGGCTGATGATCAGTCTGCATTGATATACTTGCTGATTTCTCAGAAGGATCAGTGGATGGACAAGGTTTTTGTTGAGAATTCGTATTATTTGCATGGATATTGGGCAGGTTTGGTGGATCAGTATGAGGAGATGATTGAGAAGTATCATCCAGGGTTGGGCGATGAGAGGTGGCCATTCGTGACACATTTTGTTGGCTGTAAGCCTTGTGGGAGCTATGGAGATTACCCGGTTGAGAGGTGCTTGAAGAGTATGGAAAGGGCTTTCAACTTTGCGGATAATCAAGTGCTGAACTTGTATGGGTTTAGGCATAGAGGCTTGGTGAGTCCCAATATTAAGAGGATCCGGAACGAGACTGTTACTCCTTTGGTGAATGTAGATCAGTTTGATATTCGGCATTCAGTGCATCCGAGCAGTGGATCTAGGAGCTAGCTACTATACTGTCTTCAGTGAGCAACACTGTAGGTACTGCAATTTCCAGTTACAAATTTGGTTGTAAATTCATTAAGTTCATTCTGATTTTGCATTCAATAAAAATTTGTGTTTTCAGATACATTTTCTACCATGAAAACTTTGGTAGACTATAATTTTGGTAACTGTACAACTAATTAAACTAAACTCATAATGTGTTACAATTTTATCTGACATTGTTATCATGGAACTCTAATTATCTTCAGTACTATGCATTTCTTTGTAAAGCATGCTGCTATATCACAAGGACTTGCAGTACATGGATTTTGGATATTAATTTACCCTCCAATCTAGTGTTAAAACACCTATCACAAAAGAGTATACCACTTTGCAATTGTGGGTAGTAGGTACTGTTTTCATTTGGTTAGATTTACTCGTTCACTCTCGCCCTTGCTATTCATTGTACATTGATAATTGCAGATAAGTTCTTATTATTTTTTATTTTTTTTGGGATAATGGGATATAAGGGTGAAGCCTTGAATGTGATAGAGCTTGATTTTATTTGATATCCGAGTATAAGATCTGTTTGTGCAGTGGTTGTGTTGGTTGTTTTGAATTTGAGGTTGAAGTGGGTGGCTACAATAGTTGTTGAAGAGACCCAGTTCGAGAGAGAGATTGGCTGTAGTGTTTCTATTTATGAATAATGCTACTTGAACACAATGGAGTTACATAATGGTTTTTATACAGATGAGGTGTCAAAAAGAGGGTGTAGAAGTTTTATTTTTTTATTTGGTTGAAGAAATTCTAACACAATCATATCTCGCCACATTATGTGTATGTAAATCATTATGTAAATTCTTATGTACATGCAGCACAACCATCTATTTATTTACCTTGGAGAGGCCGAAAAGGAAAAGTTCGGTCTTTTATGAGTGATATTGATTTGTTCAATAGTCTACAACCTTAGAACAATTCCCTCTATCTCCCTTAAAATTCTTGTGTCCTACTTACACTCACCTTAGACCTATAAAGGCATCATGCTTTCTGGATTGTTATGTTGTTATGTTATCATTTGATAAATCACGGTCGATGAATAATTTGATAAGTGATGATTTGCATTCTGTCTTAATTGCATGTATTGTTTTTACAGTATACCCGGTTAATTTCAGATGGGCGATCAAGAATCATCAGCTCAAGATTGTACGACGATCATGCTCTCAAGTCTTACAGGTTGTTATACTGTTTATGTAAAGCCAGAGACATGGGACAAGAACTCCCTTACTTTTTCACAAGGTTATTCAAAATGGAACATTTTCTTTTCTTAGTTTTTGGTTCTTTATCAGTTCAGTCAGCTTAAATTAGGACGGGTCGATAATTCTGATCTTTAACTGGAGGTGTGGGTTGGAAGAACATTTTCAAAGATCGTTTGGTTGTTAAAAAACGCCGAATCATTGTTGTGGATTGTATTGAAATAACATACAAGAGCTACAGATGTAAGCAAAATTGTTTTAGGTTAAATGCTTGATTAAGTTATGAATTCAAAACAATGGACTGGCTGCTGAATTTTATGATTTCACAAACTCGTGGATATAATTTTCCTTGTATGGTATGTAATTTCTATTTTTTGTGGAAAATTATAGCATGCTCCATCCCCTGGATGAAACTCTTGACACAGGAGTTAAATTAGATAAAAATTAAAGGAACAAAAATTAAATTTTTATTGTTCATTATTGTGCATTAGATGTGCCTTTGCATGTTTGTAGACTTTACCAGGGGCATATCTTTCTCAAATATCTGGCCAGAAGTGTTTTTAGACAAAGTTGAGATATCTTTTTCACAAAAATCTTCTACAGGAAGAAGTTAGGACATGTTTGATTGGCCAATCTTTTCCATGGAAAATGGAATCCAAATTCCATTTCCCACTTTGAGCTTGTTTGAAGCCTTTTTATTCCATGGAATTCCTTTTCTTGCTTTTGTCTCACACGAGCCACATTCATTGGTTTTGTGAAAAACATTTTACTTTTTTTTTTTTAGGCAATTGAGAAAATTTTTAAACACAATGGTAAAATTTTTTATCACTTTTATTGATAATTTTTATGCAAAACAAAGACAAACGAATGGTATTCGCCTATTCGGTATGGTAATATTTTTAAAAAAAAATAATTTTATTTAATTTTTTTTTAAATTTTTTTTTTTTTTTTTCAATTGGAACAAATTCTAGACACGTAAAAAAATTTATCACTTTAATGGACAATTTTCAAGAAAAACGAAGTCAAGCGGATACCAAACTTTCAACAAATTCAAGTGAAAAATTATACCAATCAAACACAATTAATTACAATTCCCAATAAAACAAATTCTAGGCAATTCAATTCTCTGTAATTCATTTTCTTTCCACCCAAATTCTACATTTACAATCAACGGACCCTAACAGCAAAAATGTTGCCAAACAGGCCTTAAATGATGCAAGTCTTGAATAAAAATCTAGACAATGTCTAGGGAGCTCGAATAACACGTCTTTACCTTTGATCATTTTGTTTATGTTGGATTACATACAACTCGATTACACGACACTATGTTACTCGCTACTCGAAAGTTCGACTCATAGAAAATAGACATTTTCTGGTTATTAGCATGGTTCTGGAATTCATGGATACCAACAAGCATTCTCCATAATATAAAGAGCATGACAAAGCAAAAGGATTTTATACACTATGCAGCAGCACAACAGCCAAAAATAAGGCCAATTCGTTGATCGGCTAAGTGCTAGAGCTACTGGGAACTCTATGAAATGCTAGCAAAGCTTGATTCATCCCTGCAGTTTGATCCAATAGGTGTTTGATTTTCTGCAAATAGATGCAACAATTACCAGTATCATAATGAGCTTAGTGATTTCACAAATTCGATGGGGTTTTTTCACAAACAGTTTGAATGCGAAGAAAATTACCTCGTCTTTCTCTTTGATAATGCGAATAAGCTGATTCGTAATTTCTTCCTGTTCCCTCAATCTCCTCCTCCGGCGGAAATATAGAAACATTAGCAACATCGCCGTCACTGTGGCGGATCGAAAAGTCAACGACGCCCTCAGCGTCGAAGCCAAATTATTCCAGATTAGACTTGTGCTATTATTCAACTTGGAACGGAGTATCTCCACCCATGAATCGAACCATAGTGCGATGATGTAACCAGCTGACTTAGCATTGGGACTTTGTGACAAAGGAGATGCACTTACTGCGCTGGAATCAGACGGGGAAAATGTGGCTGAGGAGTTTGAGTTTGAGTCTGAATCGGAATACGAATATGAATCGGACTCGGAATATTCATCATTGTAAGGTGAAGATGTTATCGATGACTCGCCGTAAACATGAGGAGTATCTTTAGAAATATGAAGGTTCTCGTGGTTGATTGGAGGGAAGATGATCGTTGGGTTCTTATTATCGTCTCCGTAATCTCTGATGGCGACCATTGACCAGGGGGTGTTTGGAGGTGCTGGGACGGCGGAGCTGGCGCGGCAGAACTGGATTTCCTCCGGCTTTAGTAGACTGATGGAAAATGCCACCTTCGACGAAGGCGGCGGCTCCACCGGCTTTTCTTCATCAGCTATGGTTGAACCTGAATCCACCACCAACATTTTTACGAAACAATGAGACTGTTCAGTGCTATCGCTCTTGTTTCGGGAAAAGAAAAATGTTGTTAGATGCGAAACTGTGTCGTTTGGCCTGTGACGTAGGCGTATGACTTGGGCTCAACAATAAAGGATCTGGGCCTTCAGGGGTCAAGCATTTGTGAATAAAATTGGGCCACAGTCCACTCCAAGCATAGCCTTCTTTTTGTATGATGGACCAGGCCATCAAATCCATGACAGGATATGGCCACAAGTGGGGCCGACACTTCTATCTCTACTTCTAGGGCCGGGGTGTGGGTTGTATTGGATTGATTTTGAGCCCAACTCAAACCCAATCCAATATGTTCGATTCGACAATAATTCAAATCGAAATCAACTCATTCACAATTAAAACCCAACTCAATCCAAACCGACTCGAGGTCGGTTTGGGTTGGGTTGATTGGTTTGGACTTGAGTACAATTTAAGTTGGGACAATTTTTTTATGGGCCCAATTGTTTGGACCTTTTTCGTTGAATTTGAACAATTTTTTTTTGGGAAAAATTCACTTTCCCTACTTTATCTTTACCCAATTTCAAAAATAACAAAACAACTTTTACATTTCAAAAATCAGATTTTTTGACCTATATATACACATATTTATAAATATTTATTTATTTATTTAAATATATAAAAAGATATAAATAAATAAATAAATAAATAAATAAATATATATATA
>CAIGRM010293623.1:0-11768 GCA_903798335.1 Fraxinus albicans | reverse complement strand
TTCTCCACATTTATTGTGCATGGTGGTAGTGTGAATTTAATGGCTTATTTTATGCATTTGAAAGATGGAAAATATGTTCGACATGTATAAATTGTCATAGGATCCGATAGGTATAGAAATATACCGCTATACGCTATGTGAATTTTTAAGTGTTCATAAAAATTCATACACTTTTATATGTTCCCATCCATCATAGAAATATAGTTGAGTCATATATAAAAGTAGGTTTATCATTACTTGAGAGAGATTATTAAATAAAAGAAGAACATTGATTCGTCAAAATTTAATCGTGTTGTCAACGTACAAACAAGGGTTAAAACTGATTATTGCAAGGGAATTCGGGATCCTAGTACATTTGTTATTGATTAAACACATTAATCTACCTTTAGAATAATTTGTATTTAAGTTAGTTAATTTACTCATAATTGCATAATTAGATTAATTTAGTTATAATTTTGTCATAAACAAACACGTCACATTATCCTTGTTTTGATTTAAAGTCGCGATAACTAAAATTGAACTAATCAATCTTTGTAGGACGATATTTTCACTCAATTTCACTTTATTACTTGTTAGCGAACCGTATACTTGCGGTGGTTTTAATTCAAAATATATTTTCGTGAACAAGTTTTTGGCGCCGTTGTCGGGGATTGAGTTTAATTTGATTTTATTTACCTCGACACTAATTCGAATATTTTTTTTGTTATTTATTTCATTCCATTTTAGTTGTCTGAGTGCTACTATTATTCTTCTTTTAGATCTTGTGTGTGAATGTCGTTTGACGATGAATTGACTTCAGCTGATCCAGAAATCGAAAGAATCTTTCATCGTAGGCAAAGGGAAGCAAGAACGACAACACCATAAAAAGAACAAAAATAGCAAGTACAAATGGATAATGAACAAAACAATCAAGTAGTTCAGGTTAATGAAGAAGAAGCTGTTGATAAGGAAAATATGCTTGTTGGGGATTTCATGACATAACAAATCATTTAGAGTCAATCCAACATTGTCTACCCTTCGTTTAGGCAGCCTAATTTCTAGTTGAAGACTAACGTTATACACCTATTCCAGAATGGACATCAGTTTTATGGCAGAGCTAAAGAAAATCCACATACACACGTCTCTCGATTATTGAAGTTGTGTCAACATTTTTAATATTAGGGTATTTTAAATGATGTTATTAGATTGAAACTATTTCCACACACTTTGAGTGACAAAGCACTTTAGTGGTTAGATTCTCAACCCATCGCCAGTATCAGCACGTGGAATGATCTAGCCCAAAAGTTCTACACAAAATTCTTCCCTTTGGCTAAGATAGGAAAGTTGAAGCATGGCATATATATCTTTCATCAAAGTGAATTAGAATCTTTTGATAAAGCTTGAAACATGTTCAAGAACATGCTTTGAAAGTGTTCTCATCACTGTATTAACAAAGGACTCCAGGCCTAATATTTCTATGTTGGATTGCTTCCATATTTCAAAAGCATGGTGGATTCTTCGTCTAACGGCTCTTTATACACAAAGACAATTGACGAAGCGTTGAAATTATTTGAGATAATGACTACTACTTTAGCCACGTGGGCTTCTGAGATAGTTATTCAAAAGAAAGCACCGAGTGTATGCGAGGTGGATGTTTACTCAGCTTTATTTGCGAAAATTGATTCATTATTTCATAAGGTAAAGAACATATCATAAACAGTAAATGCAATACAAACCAAGAAGCCAAGTTGTGAAGAGTGTAGGACAAATCATAATATAGCAGACTGTCATATTCTGCCACAAGGAATGAAACAAGTGGATTTTGTACAATGAAGACAACGTTAATAGAATAATCCACATTCCGAGACTTACAATCGAGGTTGGATGAATCACCCAAATTTCTCTTGGGCTAACCAGAATCAAAATAGGCTACGTGGTTAGTTTCAGCGGTAAGAAAAGAAGTTTCAGTTGGAAGAAATGTTCGGGAGATTTATCGAAAAGAAAAATCAATACATGGAAACTAATAATCAATTCATGAGGAAAATAAAAATAACTCTATAAGATTAGAGTGCTGCTATTAAAAATCTGGAGACTAAAATAGGGTATATAGCACTTTCTATGACTGGTAGAGCACCAGGTTCATTACCATCAATACAAAAATCAATCCCAAAGAGCATGACAAAGAAATAACAACTAGAAGCGGGGTGCAATGACCAAAAATACACATAAAGAGGTCAGTTGTGAGTAAGGAAACAATACCTTCTTCAGATGAGGAGCAAGTGGAATAGACAATAGAAGCAGATGTTAAGAAGAGTTTAGATATACCAAGGGTAGGGCAACAACTCATATCAATCCTTACAAGCCTCCTATTCTATTTCCATAGAGGTTGAAAAAGCACAAATTGGATCAGCAGTACATAATTTCTGGAGGTCTTCAAGAAACTTCACATCAACATCCTATTGGCTGATGCACTCATCCAAATGTCGAGCTGCGCCAAGTTCCTTAAGGATATCGTATCTAACAAACGTAAATTGGAGGAAAATGAAACAGTGATGTTGATTGAGTAGTGTAGCGTCGAATCCAGAAAAAGCTATCTTCAAAGTTAAAAGACTCAGGGAGTTTTACTATATCTTGTACCATTGGATATTGTTATTTTGATAAAGCTTAATGCAATTTAGGTGAAATATTAATTTAATACCCTTTGCTATTTTTGGGAAACTTGGATTAGGAGAGGCTAAAGCAACTAGATAATTCTTCAGCTAGCTAATCGATCCCTTACTCATCTAAGAGGGATCACTGAAGACGTATTGATTAAAGTGGAAAAATTCATCTTTCCAGTTGATTTTCTCATTCTTGACATTGAGGAGGACAATGATATTCCACTCATATTAGGCCGACCATTCTTAGTTACAGGAAGAGCTCTTACTGATGTTCAGAGGGATCAACTGATTTTTAGACTTGGTGAAGAGCAAATTTATTTCAATGCCTTCAAATCCATGAAACTTCATGCTGAGTTAGACAGCTGTTTTTAGATAGATGTAATCGAGAAGGTGATCCCAGATAATTTTATGCTATATAACACTTCGGATGTATATGAGGCATGCATGTACATCTCATTCCACTCACACTGATTCTCATGAGATCGAGGAATGTGCAAGGTTTCTAGAGACCAATCCTCCATACACACGTAAAAGTTATTTTGAAGAGTTGGCAACTGGTCCTACAAAGCCTTTACCATCCATTCAGCAGCCCCCTAAATTGGAACTCAAGCAACTACCACATCATCTTCGATATGCTTATTTAGGGGAGTCATTTACACTCATCTTTATTATTTCAAATTCAGTCATCAAGGTGAAAGATGAGAGGCTACTTTGGGTACTTAGATATAATAAGACAGCCATTGGATGGTCCATTGCAGATTTTAAAGGGATCAGCTCTTCACTTTGCATGCATAAGATTCTTATGGAGGAGAATTTTCGACGAAGCGTAGATGGTCAGTGGAGGCTAAATCCAAACATGAAAGAGGTAGTCAGAGCATATGTATTCAAACTCCTAGATGTAGGTATCATATATCTAATATCAGATAGTACATGGATCAGCTCAGTCCAAGTTGTACCAAAGAAGAGTGGTATTACAGTAGTGCATAATGAAACGAACAAATTAATCCCCACCAAAATTGTTAGAGGATGGAGAGTTTACATTGATTATTGTAAATTCAATGCTGCTACTAGGAAAGATCCTTTCCCTTTTCATTTATCGATAAGATGTTGGAAAGAATGGTAAGACATTCACCCTACTATTTCTTTGACGGATATTCTAGATATAATAAGATCCTAGTAGCACCCGATGAAGGAGAAGACCACTTTTGCTTGCCCCTATGGTACATTTTCTTATCATAGGATGCCATTCAATATATGCAATTCTCATGCTACCTTTCAATGTTGCATGATGGCAATCTTCTCTAACATAGTGGAGAAATTCATAGAAATCTTCATGGATGACTTCTCAGTGTTTAGATCGTCTTTTGATGAATGTTTAGAGCATTTGAGTTTGGTATTACAGTGATGCAAGGAGACAAACTTGGTATTGAACTGAGAAAAAAGCCTCTTCATGGTACAAAAGGGCTTTGTATTGGGACATCACATTTTAGATAACGGGATAGAGGTGGACAAAGCAAAAATTTTAGCTAACGTGATAAGGGACTTCATAGTTTCCTTGGGAATGCCAGGTTTCGTCGATGCTTCATTAACGATTTCTCAAAGATCGAAAAGTCTCTGTGTGACTTGCTAGCTAAGGATGTCACTTTTGACTTCTCTGCAGAGTGCTCATTGGTTTTCAACACTTTAAAAGAGAAGTTAACCTCATCTCCAGTTTTCATTACACCGGATTAGAGTTTGTCATTCAAATTAATGTGTAATGCGAGTGATTACGTCGTGGGGGCTATATTGGGACAACGTAAGAACAAAATATTCCATGTGATTTACTATGCCAACAAGACCTTGAACGACGCATAAATCAACTATGCCAAACTAAGAAAGAGCTTCTAGCCGTGGTCTGTGCCTTTGAAAAATTTAGATCTTATCGTGTTGGATCAAAGGTCATAGTCTACACCAATCACGCTACCTTAAAGTATTTATTAACAAAAATGAATGCCAAACTGAGACTCATCCACTGGGTATTACTTTTGCAAGAGTTTGTTTTAAAGATTAGGGACAAGAAAGAGAGTGAAAATGTGGTAGCTGATCACTTATCGAGACTTGAGCCGAAAGAACAGAAATAGTTAGTAGAGATAAATGAGATTTTTCCAGATGAGCAGAAATATAGTATGGAAAAGGTGCCTTGGTATCTGGATATGGTAAACTATTTGGCCAAATCTATCATTTCATCAAATTATTCAAGTCATCAAAGAAAGAAATTCTTCATCGACTTGAAATATTATTTTTGGGAGGATCCCATTCTCTACAGGCGAGGGGTAGATCAGATTATTCGGCAATGTGTTCCTGAGGATGAAGTATCTCAAATACTGGAGCAATGTCATTCATGTGCACACGTAGGACACTTTGGAGCATCAAAGACAGCTGTTAAAGTTTTGGCCTTTACTCTTTTAGGATGCTTTTGAGTTCGTGAAAAGGTGTGACAGATGCCAATGCACTAGAAATATCTCTAGAATGAGCGAGATGCCTTTAAATAGCATTCCAGAGGTAAAGCTTTTTGACGTATATGGGATTGACTTTATGGACCATTCCCACCGTCGTTCTCAAATCAGTACATCCTAGTTTTTGTTGATTATATCTTAAAATGGGTGGAAACAGTAGCATTGCCAACCAACGATGCTAAGGTGGTGATTGAGTTTCTAAAGAAGTACATTTTCACCCGTTATGGCATACCGTGATGGGGTCAAACACTTTTGCAATCGGCAATTTAAGTCTTTATTAGCTAAATATGGCGTCCGACACCGTATAGCTACTCCTTATCACCCTCAAACCAGCGGGCAAGTTTAAATGTCCAATCGTGAATTAAAGCGGATACTTGAATTGACGATGAGTTCTTTAAGAAAGGATTGGTCTAAGAAACTTGACAACGCGTTGTGGGCTTATAGAACAATATTCAAAACACCTATAAGCATATCTCATTATCGCTTGATTTTTGGGAAAGCGTGCCACTTGTTAGTTGAACTAGAACATCATGCTTACTGGGCAGTCAGAAACTTAAATTTTGATTTTAAACCAACTAGTGAAAAGAGGTTATTTCAGTTAAATGAAATTGATGAATTTCGAATAGATGCTCATGAGAACATAAAGCTCTACAAGAAGTGCACCAAAAAGTGGCAAGACATGCATATTCAAAGATGAAAGTTTGAGGTAGGCCAAAAAGTCTTGTCATACGACTAGAGACTCAAGCTTTTTCTGGGAAAGTTGAGGTCAAAGTGGTCAAGTCCATACACAATTACCAATATATTTCTATATGGGGCTATATAGATCACTCATGACAGTAAGGGGATGTTTAAAGTTAATGGATAGCGGTTGAAACCTTATTGGAGCGGTGAATTCTCAAAAGAAAAGTCCATCGTTTATCTTCAAACACTGAAGTGAATCAATCGCCATAAAGTCGAGCTATGGACTATAAATAAGCACTTGTTGGGAGGTAACCCAACGTTTTTCCCTTTTATTTATTCCGCTTTGCCCATTAGATTAAGAATTTTTCATATTTTTGATAATATTTAGTAATATTAGGTCATTCTTCTCCCTTATAGGTCACCAAAAGTCTATGCATGGTCCCCACTGGATTTTCATGTGTTGTGCACACATTTTGGGGTGTTGGAGCGTTACTTAGTTGATTTGGTGTAAAAATCACGCATTTTGAGCCAATAAAATCATTTTCAAGCTTTTCTGGATCGACAAGTGTTTTTGAGTTTAAAAGTGGTTTTGGAACCAATTTAATGATATACATACACCCCATACAGTTTGCAATGTATTTTGACAAGTTTCAGGGGTCGTGAAAAGTTGGCATGAATTATGACTTGGAAAACGAGATTTTAGAAAAAAGTGACAAGAAAAAACGTGTTTTTTGAGAAATGGGTGAGTCTAGCAAATTTTGCATGTTTTTTCCCCAACATGTTTTGTTTCTTACCGATGCCCAAAGGCATGACATCATTGGTTGATCATGGCTTCAAATGAATAATTTTCATTGTTTGAGTTGATTTTTGGTTTGTGAACTTTAACACCCATATTTCACTGAGCATGGCATCGTTACATCCATTTTTGCTTTGTTTGGTTTTTTTTACTTGAATTATTTAAGTGCAAGTGTTGTATACATGCTTTTGACATAAGTTCAGAGAATTTAGTTACTCATGCTATTAGCTTATCGTCAAGTAAAATATCATTCATTTATGCATCACAGAGAGATTAATAATTCCAATTTTGTTTGTGTTTGCACGATGTCTCCTAAACGAACCGCTAAAGTAAAGGAGAAAGTTGCCTCCACTTCTGGTACTATTCGTACTAGGGGACTTGACAAGGGTGTAAGATGGTTTTTGAGTTAAGAGGCTATAACTAGATACACAGATATCATTAGTCATTGGGCATTACTTGCGGAGAGTCTAGTTAAACTAAAGGACTTCGTAGGGTTTGAGATTATACCTTGGTGCAGAATTGTGGATGGGAAAAAGTGGTAGAGAGACCATACCAGTATACGAAGGACTTGTTCGGGAGAATGCTTGGCCACTGCAAATACCAGAATGGCATCATATTGAGTTTACGCCTTCAATAGCCATTTTGTAGATGGTTACGTGCTACAACATTGAGCCTACATACTATCGAACCACATTTACTGATCCCAAAGCCATCTACCACTTGGTGAGGGGTTAGAAAATTGACTTGGAGACATTCATCTATGAGCAGATTCACTCCCATGGGATTTAGGGGGACCAACATCATTTTTTGATATTCCCAAGCCTAATCAGCGGGATTTGCAAGAGCTCAGGCGTGCATATCCCATCTGGAGCTTTTATTAAACGCACTACATTTGAGGCTTAGGAAAGAGCTCGAGAGAAGCAAGAGCAATTAGAGATGGAGCGCATTAAACAACTACCAGTTGAGTAGGGTCAATCAGCCAAAGACGTTGAGATGCCTCAGGCTCCACCACTATCTAGCGATGTCGATAAACAGTTGCTGAGACAGATGTTCCCTACTATGACTGGCTCTAGCGAAGATATTCCCGAGCCTAACCAGAGGGATTTGTAAGAGCTCTGGCGTGTATATCCTATCTGGGGAGGTTCCCAGAGAAACCCAACGCTTTTATTAAATGCACTACATTCGAGGCTTAGGAAAAAGCTTGGGAGAAGCATGACAGCAATTAGAGATGGAGCGCATTAGACAGCTACCAGTTGAGTAGGGTCAAGCAGCCGAAGACGTTGAGTTGCCTCAGGCTTTACAACTACCTAGCGATGTCGATACACATTTGCTGAGACAGATGTACGCTACTATGACTGGATCTAGCCAAGATATTTAGAGTCTTTAGTAGGCTGTTGGCGCAATGAGTGCGGAGTGATATGTTGACCACCAAGAATTTCGCTGCTACCGCCAGTAGGGAGTCTTTTGCTGCAAGGAGAGAGGTTGAGATCTTGAATGGGCAGTTGAATAATTATGTGGGCAGAATTGATGGTTTGCAGCTGGGGGTTAATGAGATACGGGACCGATTAGGCAGCATTGAGACTGAGGTCCAGGAGTAGTCGACACTACAGTTTGACAAGGGTTTACAGATCGATTAGGCAGTGTTGAATAATTATGTAGGGACAGCTTGACGAGGGTTTACGAACCAAGCTCGCACAATAGTCTGAGTTGATGAGATAGATTCTTGTATGACTGCCTCCACCTTCAGCATATGGCACATCCGGCACTTTTTTTCCTACACCATCTCAACTGTCACATCCATGTTGATTAGGGAAGTATTCGTCACTTAAGAATTTTCATGACACCATGTTTATTCATTAGTATTTTTGTAAAATTTATCGCTTTTTGTGTGATTGTTTGCGTGAAAGAAAAAAATTAGTAGTTTTTATTTATTTTCTAGTATTTGCTTATTGTTTTGTGTGCTTGTGTGGGTTTGATGATCGTGCTAGCAATGGTGTTGAATATTGGAATAAGTATAGACTATAAATGGTGGAAATATTGCATGATTAGAGTAGCCAATACTTATTTACGTGAAATTTGACATTTTTCATGCACGACACTCATGTTTACATATTAAGTTGGTGATTTAGCTCATTATTTAGAGATGAGTTGAACATAGTTAGTGGAACCCGAATAACATCTATTGTATTCATCCACAATCCATTTATAGAGTAATTTGGAGGAGGGTTAGATATTACAAGGGACCATTGAAATAAATAGGGGTTCTGTGCATGAAATTATCTTATGTGGATTGTCTAAAACTAATGAGACAAAAATGAGGTGAAAGTCTTAAGTTAAGGGTTAGTTTTGGAGGCTGAATGTATAAAAAAAAAAAGTGGGGCATAACACTAATTTATGTGTGAATAAAATCATCTGTTTGAGCCTGTATAACTCGAGTGAATAAGTCTGTAAGAATTTAAAACCTAGTGCTTTATGGTCGTTTGACTTGGGAGTCATCGACCTAAAACTCGGTACATGGATTATATAGAAAGCAAATGAAAAGATGTTTGAGAAAAAATAATAATAAATAAAATAATAATAACAATAGTTGAGAAAAAGCACAATCACATCAATTAAGCCCCTAAAATATTTGGTTGATAGAACTATACTTTTGACACGAGGCAAGTAGTTTAATTTAGTCTTAAAGGTCTAGATAGTAAAAAATATTGGAAAATTTCGACTTGTTGAAATGTGAACTTGTGATAGTGAGATCCATCCAAACTAAGAGAAGGTAAAGAGTAGAGTTAAATAAGTTCAATTTAGAATGCACCTCAGAAAAAATGAGTGAAAAGAATAAGTTTGGGGATGTGTATCTCTCGAGAGAAGAAATGAAATATATGACTATTATGGGTCTGGAATTGAACCGATCATGAGCTTGATATGGTCACATGTGTTTACACCCACACACATCAAGTTTTTCATGTAACAGTAGATGTTGATTTTATTTTGTAATGTTGAAACTATTCATTGTGTTGATAGTTAAATTCCATTCCTGAGACATGACAGGTTGTCAAATCATGTTTTGATTGGAGTTAAGCTACAATTTGTTTGAGGACAAACAATTGTTCAAAGTTGGGGAATTTGATAAGTGCGTTTTGCACACTTATTTATGCCACAAAACATGAATAATTGTTGGCAAATATATTGGAATATGACTTAATTCTATATAAACTATGTTTTGTAGGATAACATTGATGAACATGGTGAAATTTAAGAAAAAAGAGTGAAAACGGACTAAAATGGAAGAAAACCAAAGTTTAGGAACCAAAGATAACTCGAAAGAAGAAACAAGGATGTGAAAGAGTCAAAAACCAATTGAGTGAATGAATGAAGTGTTGGGAGAAGAAGAAGCAATAAAAGATATCAAACAACGAGAAAATGAAGTTCAGGGACTAAAACGCAACATTTGGATTTTAAGGTAAACTATGTGGCCGCATAGTGTAAATACCATGCGATCGCATGGTCAACTTCAAGAAATTTCATGAATGAATTTTGTTTAACTATGCGGTCACATAGTATGTTTTCGAAGGAAAAATGCTTGTTTCCTTATTTGAATAAAACTCTTATTGAAACGAATTTTGGGGCTTCTTTTAAAGACCTAGGACCGTCGAGAATTGGGCACCACGCATTACAACACATTCTAAGAGCTTTTGGAAGAATGGAAGGGGGCAAGAACACGAAGATCAATTCTAAGACTTGAAGATTTAATTCAAACATTATTTGGGTGATGTCGATTTTTCAATGTTTCTTTTGTTTTCTTCTTTATAACATGCTAAGCTAGTTTTATTTGTGTTAGGACAACGGTGAAACATTTAATAGGAGTTTTAATTTTTAGTTTTATATACTTGACATTGAAATACGTTTTCGAATATTGAATGATTTATATGATTTTTTTCTTCATAATTATTGCGCACAGTAGTTAGCGATGGCAATTGGCCTAATCGAGCTTCAGCTCGTGAGCTCTTTTTTTTTTGTAAAACCAAACATAAACTTTATTTAAAAAAAAAAAATCTTTTATAAATCTCCTTTTTTAATATACCTTTTCCAAAAAAAAAATTGAGATAATTTTTTTGATTTTTTTTTTTTAAAAGGTAAACCCTCCTGCTTTATCTAGGTTTGGGACTGACTATTTCAATTTCGAGTAGGCGAAATTAAAAATTGTACACGAAAATTCCTTTTAAGTGTACAATTTTTTAAAAAAATTATAAAAGGAATTATAAAATAAAAATTTTGATGAATATGCTTAATTTAATTATCACTTATTTGACGAGATGCAATTTTCGCATATTTATCTTGCAGTCGAAAATGATCGTCTTGCCAATATGCAATTTTCGCATATTTGTGCTATGCGCGTAAAAATGCGGTCAAAATTTTTTGTTGATTACCTAGGCGCGCGTAGGCGTAACAGTGCGCGCGT
This sequence comes from Fraxinus albicans, assembly GCA_903798335.1. Taxonomy (NCBI): domain Eukaryota; kingdom Viridiplantae; phylum Streptophyta; class Magnoliopsida; order Lamiales; family Oleaceae; genus Fraxinus; species Fraxinus albicans. The sequence goes on along the minus strand of CAIGRM010293623.1, from coordinate 701 downwards.
AGGCGCGAGAAGACGCGATTAAACGCTTTCAAATTGGATGAAACTAGCGTTAGCAAACCTAAATTGGGCTTTTTTTTTTTTAACATTGGGCTGGCCCGTTTAATTTATCCCTTTGTCTGGCCTAGTCCTTAATAGTCAATAGATAACATTATTGACAAATAACAATTTAACATACAACTCGTCTCTCCTGTCTCGCAAATTGAAATCAAATCAATCCCTAATTTCCCATTCCCAAATTCTCCACCTTCTCCAATCTCTCCCTTCTTCGGACTTTGGCGGACTGGCGCAGCAGACTCCGGAGGACCGGCGCAGCAAGTTCTCGTAAGTTCTTAAGCGGTTTTGACTTGCAAGATCTGGTTGTTCTAGAAGAGAAAAGGGAGAAAACATAGATGAACTGGTAATCGAAAGTAGCTTTAGTTTCAGTTTTTGCTAGATTTCTGTGTGTTGGATTCTAATTGGTGTACCGAATTGACTACAATGGCCTTGTGTACCGACACTGTATTTAATCTTAATCAAAGATGGCCGGTTGGTGCCGACAGTGTACTTTTTCGATTTTTCTAAGTTTTAATTTTGTGGTAGGAAGTAAGAAGTAGGAAGTAATGTAGCAAAATGATTCTTCAATGGCCTCTAATTCTAGTTGTGAAGATAATGATTTGAAAAAAGGTTCTGGGGACATTGGATGGGAAACTGGAATTCTTAAA
>CAIGRM010293601.1:0-11280 GCA_903798335.1 Fraxinus albicans | reverse complement strand
GAGTTAATGGTGGTTGTAGGGAGTTGTATGTTTGAATTTCAAATTCAAACTCCCTCCAACCCTTTTAATAACTTGTGGGTCGGGTCATCCCACATGGGCGACCCACGACCCGTATTTTTCTAACAATAATAAATCAAGATCAGTTGTGATGGTAATATTTAAATTCGGTAAATGATCGATGATTCGATAGAAATTTAATGTTCAAATAATTGAATGGTTGTGGTTTAAATTAGGACAGTATGAGCATGATATGAAAAATCAGAAAATTAATACTTTTTCTGGAGTTTTCCCAAATTTCTTACACATTTGTTTCGTTCTTTTCTCAATTCAACCCAATTAGACATAGGTACTATGATCGCATGGTTTGATCCCTTAGAATATGTTGAATCAAACAACTTGACCGCTAGAAGTGTAAACAAGTTATAGAGGTCGACTAGAGTCTTGTACTAATAAAAATTTGATGCAACTCGATCCAATCCAGTTGTTATAATAGGAATTGAGGAGGATTTTATTTTATTTATTTATTTTTGAAACGCGTTGAAAAGGCAAGTGGACTCCAATTAGACAACAGTGTTCGGGGTCAAAGTAGACTTCTCAGTTTTTGCCTTTCCCCGCCATAAACATCCACGGTCCAAACTTGTTGGGTTGGGTATTACTTATTAGAGAGCTTTTAGATAGGTATTTGATATGTGAATGTCTCATTATTTGTGGAAAGGGAACGATGAGTCTGCTTTTATATATGGCTATGCTACCGGTACATTAAAGTGTACACAAGGAGTTACACCCCCCTCACATGGGGAGTGAGACCCACTTTAATAAAAAAAATATTATTTCAAGTGGGTCCTACCCTCATGTGAGGAGGGTGTAATCCCCTGTGTACATCTTTTGATGTACAAGTAGATAATTCCTTTTATATATTCCGATATTGATGTGCATGAATTATCCAAGTAAAAACTTATTTTCTCTTCTATATATAAAAAAAGTAATAGTTGCTTTTAAAACTTACATAATTGAGTAATGCTACTCATAGTCGTTGACTACTGTAGTCAGTATACGTGACATACATGTAATTACTCAAATTTAATAATTAAATAATAATTAAAATAACAAGAAATGTCAAATGGAGGTTCATGTGTCCACTCCAGTGGATCTCTCATCTTCCCCAAAATCGCAAAATATCTCTCAACCCACGTCTTTCATCTTCCCAAATTGCGACTCCTAAATTGGTGGACTCTTCCCCGAATAGCCAAAGATAAAAAACAAGAACATGTGTTTTTGGAGTAATGTTATTTACAATTGTTTACTATCCTAATCGTCACGTACATGTGACAGTTATTGATTTGATGCATCAATGTCGTAGTTTTTATTGCCTCATGCATCAAATCACGACATGTATGTCGTGTATGACGATTAAGGTAATGAACGATTGCAAATAACATTATTCATGTTTCTAACTATATAATTTTAAAATGTATTTCTTATTATTTTTTTTTTTTCATTTTCATAGATTTAAAATTGATCAAGATGCTTATTTAGAAAGAAAATCAGTTGGATATAAGTTATGAAGAATATGTGGATGATCAAGTGGTAAACAAGAACTTGGGTTTGTAAAGAGATTGTACAAGCACCTAAAGTTGCAATGTATTTTGAATTTTTGATTCATTGGGCAACCTTTTTGCATAATATATAGAAAATGGAAAACAAGAAGGATTTGAAATTATAAGACAATCATTACGATCACGAGAAAATTTAAAATTTGTTTGCTTCTCATGTTCTCGCACGAAAAATTCGATGTCTTAAAAACAGAATTGTCTCAATCCTAATCCGTTGACAAAAATAGGCGCAAAGCTAGATTCAATGCTTCTGTATTTAGAGATGGAAATCGAGGGCTTTATTCTATCGCAATTGAGTGCAAACGTGATTTGAGTCCACAAAAATCAAGATTTTACTCATGCAATAGGCAAATAATTATTGGTGCTCAAAGAAAAATTGAATTGAATGATCGAGCTGGGATTGGTGTGACAAAGAATCATCAATCATTTTTAGTGGAAATTGGGGGTATGATAGTGCCCCTTTTTTGAAAAAAGATGGTAGAAATTACATTGAGAAGATTAAGCACCTATTTGACAACCAATACAAAGAGTTTTTTTTTTTTTCCGAAAGAAAAAAGTTTTGGAATAGTAATATATTAGAGAATGCATGGTTAACAAAGAAAAAATTTTGGGTTTATGTGTAGAATATTTTATTGTGAGAACGTGTGGTTGAAAACGAGTTTGAGAAAAAAAGTGTTGTTTTAATAGTTGTCAAATAGGGGTGAAGATATGGTATTGGAGATGATGAAGCAATTCATAATTATTTTGATCTTGTTTGAGCCCCATTTTATCAAAAATTCATTTTTTCAAAACTCAGTGTCAAACACATATTCTTCAATAAAATAATTTTACACGTAAATTGAAAATATTTCCTTATTTTTTAACCACATATTATTCAAAAATCACTATTCAAGAATACATTTTCCCCTAAAATGGATCTCAAACAAGGGTTGTTCATATGCGAAAAAAAGAATTCAAATTTCTTTTATACGATAGATGTAGATGACAATGCTTGAATTAAAAACTCGGCCCCTATTTGACAACTATTGTTTTCAAGAAACAATTTTTTGAATAGTGATTTTTAGAAAATGTGTGGTTAAAAAGTAGAAAATAGTTTTGGATTTACGTATAGAATATTTTATTGTTTAAATATGTGATTGAAAATGAGTATGTAGAAAAAATGGTTTCAAATAATGGTTGTCAAACATGGGCCTATATTGGGCTGACACGAGGAGTATGGCAGCTTATGAAGAATTTGATGATGTTGTTAGATTTGATAAAACTTGACAAATAAGTATGACATGCCTTTTGCACCTTTTGTGGGTGTGAACTACCATGAACACTCAATTTTATTTGGATGTGAATTACCATCGAATGAGGGCACTACAACATTTATTTGATTTTTTTGTACTTGGCAAGCATGTATATCTATACATGTCCCAAGTGCCATAATTACAGATCAAGATAAAGCAATGCATAAAGCGATTGACATTGTGTTTCCTAAAACTCCACATCGTTGGTGTCTATAGCATATAATGAGAAATGTGCTAGAAAAGTTAAGGGGCCTATAAGTTGTGCGAAAAAAATAAAATGCCTTGCATGATGTTTTTGAATCTTTGGAGAAAGAAGAATTTGAAGGAAAATGGAAGCATTTCATTAGTGAGTTCAATCATCGCAAAAATGTGTGGTTAAGTAATTTGTATAAAGATAAGCATTTTTTGGTTCTTGCACTTGCAAATGACACATTTTGGGGTGATATGTCAAATCACACAACAAAGCGAGGGTATTAATGCTTTCTTTGATGATTACGTAAACTCAAAGAAAATATTGAAAAGATGTGCACGTTAACTCAATGATACGCATATATGCACATCTAATAGTCGATGCAAGGCACAACGAGCATAGTAGTATCCTCAAAGAAGAAAGAAAAAGAAAAGCTGATTAGAAGATCAACTCGAATTATAATTTCATAGAACAAAGATTCAAACATAATTTAACAATTTAAGTAGCTTATAGTGTTGTGAATTTACTAACATGCACAACAAAATTTAAACAATATTTTAATTAACCAATGATCTTCTCTATGTTTAGAAAGAAATTGTGATAGAAATTATACGTTTGTTGAATTCTGTAAACTCTTTTGCTTATCTTGAACACGGGCAATCATGATCTACAATTTACAGCTATCCAGTGTCCAATGAAAATCCACACAAGGAATAAGAATGAGAGAATTATAATCTCTCTTTTCTTGTGCTAGCAATATAATAATTGTGTTGTTTTTATTTCTCAACCCTAACAGCTTATTAATAGAAGTTCAAGTAGTCTTGACCCAACACTTGAACTTAATTTGGTCAAATGTTTAATTAAACTTGGTCCATAAATTAATTAATTAAATAAATTAACTTAGTCCATGAATAAGCAACATAATTAATTAATTGTACAAATGTCCACCACTTGTCATTAATTAATTAACAATATCATTCTTGTAGTTCTCTTTCTATGTGTGACCCATTAGGTTCCCATTTACGATCCTAACAACGTGAATTATTATTTTGATTTAATCAGAATAAATAAATTAAAATATTCCTTTTAATTTACCATCAATTTATATTCGTCGTCCCAAATTGACAGCTAACAATGTGTTGGGACAACACGTAACGAAAAATATCACATGATATGATAAAATCAAATTTATTCGTTAGCCCTGAAACTATAATTTATTCGTCAATATGATCAAATCAATTACGAAATATGAATATGTGTTAATCTCTATTATTGATCATATCTTTGATTCCACTCTTAAATCAATATTAGTCGAAAACTCTTTTCGACTTATGAACGTACATTGGTCAATGATTTCATTATCAACTTTACCAATAAAAATGTAGATCATAATTTCTTACTATCTAAGAGTGATGAATTCTTTATGATCATTAATAACTTTCATAAAATTCTTGACATACTTGAACAATGTCGTCTTAACGATTCTTGATAGAGCAACATCCAACATCACAAAAGTATGACTATTCACATATAAACCACTAAGATGACCTCAAGTCAAATGATCAATTCCACTACTGAACGTTGAAGATTAACAATTGATACTCAGATAATTATCCATCTGAAATCTCCTCAACGAGTTTCCAATATTTTGTTCTATAATAAAACATTCACGTGCTCATTTAAGTGTCACCGCACTCTACCTTGTGAGATCAACTACTTACTTCATGTCACATGTGATGGTATCCGTAATAACGATATCTGTATCTCGTTATTACATACGAGTATGAATGATTTAAGATTCAGTCATATGTAATTTGTATCTCACAATTACAACTCCTTGTGATTAACAAATTACTAAGATTTGAATCTACTGACTCTATTATTAATTTAATAGAATAGTAATTCAAATAAATAAAATGCATTAATCATATTAAAAGTGTTTACGTCCAAGATTGATTGGATCTAGAACATAACACTTATATATATATAGGTTACATAATTTTCATCCACACTAATGCTTTTTTACATCAAGAACAAACTAAAAGAATTTGGCACAAAAGGGATGGGGAATAGAGATAATGACGGAGATAGTCAACCAAAAATAAGATCGAAGCGAGCTGTGCTATCCTGTTAATTTTTCATCAGCAGCTATGGTTTAACGAGCAAACAAGATACTCAGTAGAGTTTTATCCTGGTTTGGATTGACCTGCGGCAAATTGGACAAAGCTGAAGGTCTTTTCCACAGTCGCAACATGTCTGAAGAAAGAAAAATCAGTAAATACTGATATCCTCCATAGTTTCATCGAAGTACAATTGGATGACAGGTAAAAAACATTGTTGGTCACCAAACTTTCTTTGTTTCAAATTAGCCAATGAACTCTCACTGTTCTTTTAGTTTTGGCACTTTGTCTACTAAGTTAATGAAAATGACAATGTGATAATTATTGTAAGGGGGACGGGCCTACAAGATCCTTTGACATATATATGTTTTTCTTCTATTCATTCCAAAAGCACAACTAGTCTAACAAGATGTGCTTTGTTCAATTGGACGATAAAAACAATGCACTAAAGGATTTTTCAAGCCGTATCATATATTCCAAGAGCCACAATAGGATTTCCATTAATTGAAGATGGAGCTAAATGAACTGCCTATACTGAAACTAAACTTTAACTGTTTTTACTAATTTGGAAAAAAAAAAATAGTTTGGTGACCAATGTAAAATAGTGCTATAAGTTCGGCGAAACAGTGATTTAACCCATTTACAACTGATTTTACAATACCTGATGACCACAACCAAATGCCATGTCCTTTGGGTCACTAAGGCAAACAGGACATATCTGTTCCACAGAGAAAACTATCAGCATATTTTTACCCACATTTACATTGAAAAACATAAAACAATTTGTCCTAGTACTAGTAGTCTAGCAAGCACTCCCAAGGTACATACTACATACAAAAAACAGAGGCATAGTAATTACATATGGAATTTACCTGGTTGTCATACGTTGAGCTCGGAGCAGAAGGAATTGCATCGACAGAACTATTGGGGTCATAATATGAACTTGAACTCTGCTGAAAACTAGTTGCACAGTTGGGTTTTGAATTGGTGGCAGATGCTGCACTGTATGCAGGTGGTGGAAGAGGAACCCTCTCGGGAGCATTTCGTTTTTGTCTGCCAAATCATGCATGCAATGGATAATGGATACCAGATTAAAAGCAAACATACAATAGACAACTTCGTAGCTTCATTTTTTTCTTCTTTAATATTGTCGAGTACTATACTGTCACCCTAGCAAATAAGCCAATAGGGATGAATCACACATGAGCCGGACGCTCAACACACAAACAAAGAGTATTAAGTATAGATTACCCCAACAAATTGAGCTCCATTGTTGATTTATATTGAGACGGAATTTCCATCAATGCTGTAAGAGCGAATTCTGTCTCTTTTTGTGATTGGTGCACATTTTTGCACATGATCTCCGTAAAATTCACAAACTGACAAGGAAAAAATAGTTTGTCAGTCAAGCGTACCAAATATATCAAAGTAGCGTATCCGCTTATTAGAGTTTACAATATATAACAAGCAATTAAAACTGACCTGGAAATTATCAAAGTCCCGAGCTGGAATGTTATCATCAAATTCCTTCATCATGTCCCAGGGTCCATCTCCGACCCCAATCAAAATGATAGACAACGGAAACTTGCTGACAACATTTGATAAATAACATGTAAAGTTGGCAAACTGATCACAAAATTAACAGACTTATCAAAGAAGGATGCGGAAAATTTACCTGGCTTCGACAATGGCTTGAACAGTTCTCTGCTCCTGTGAACTCAGCCGACCGAGTTCAGTATCGACGCTTCTAGTAACCTATGGGGAATATACCATTTTTAGCATAATGAGTTCATGCATGGAATGTTGAGTACAAAATAATTTCTATCAAACTCACATAATGTCTCTTATGAGCTATGTCCTTTATAACAATTCACTCCTGGTAAAAGCTATCTTAAAGAATTTTTTTTCCCTTTCACTTGCTTAGAATGTTAAAAACCTTATTTATGGACAAAATGAAGTACCTGCCCATCTGCAATAATCAGTAAAACATGGTATTGTCCTCCACTCTGCTCGACAATACTCATTGCCATTTCAATAATAGGGGCAAACGATGTTGGTCCTGAAGAAAAAGTGATCAACGAGCTAAGTGCTATATTCCAATTACGTCAATGTCTAAAGCTGGGCTGTGAGCCTGCGACAGACAAGTGGTATCAAACCTGCAGGTTTAAGATGAGGAACAATCTCTCTGTAACGACTCAACACTTCCTCAAACCCGTTGCAAAATCTTTCATTAGGATAGAAGCTGAATATGTCTTGATCATGTGTTGACGCTGTCAAAATACATAGGAAAAGAAAGACACGCTTTAACTCATACTAAATAAGAAAATTCTGGTTATAACTTGAACTATTAGAATAAGTCAATTCTGAAATTTCTGAAACAAAATCAAGTTATAATGTAATACCGTCTCCAAAACCAAAACAGGGAATCAAGTTATCCTCATCAAAAGCTAACAAGGTTTTTCCAATGATGGATATTGCTTGTTCATAAGGATTCAAATGACTTCCAATCTGATGTAAGCTCCTACCATTGGATGACCTCTTACCTAATAACAGATCGTTCAGAACCTCATAATACTTAACAAGATTTCCAAACAAGAAAATACAAATCTTAACCTGTCCATTCATTGCTCTTAGTGAAATCAATACCAATAATTAGATTTGAAGACTCAAGTCCAGCACGTGCAAGAGCTTCAGTCACCTGAAGAAAATAAAGTGTCATACTTCAAACTTATGTGAAAGGTGAAACATAAAAAGACAAGAAAATTCACATTAAGAAAAAATTTTAGGGAACTACAAAAGTAATACAGGAAATATATAAAAACATCATATGCATTACAACTCTGACAACACACACAACGCACTCAGAAGTTGAATGATTCAGCAATTTCTTTATTCTTCGGCATAAACTCTGGCCTTCAACTGTCATCTAAGTGATACATATTGGTCTCAAATTTATGTATGCATTAAAATTGGTGACCTGCACCCAATTTTTTTCAGATATCCATCCCACTATTGCGGTTTAAGTAGCTTTCTTATTCTTATGTTACTCTTAGTGGCCCACAATGCAAGGGCACAAGTATACAAGGCAAAATAAAGATGTGCAACATCTATTTTGCAATATTCTTCTCAACTGAAAACATTTATACCAATCAAAACATGCTTCAGAACAACTCTCCTCTTAGAATCAATATTTACGCCGCAATCTCCTAAATCTCTCTACAAGGCTAGCTGAAACTTGAAAATGCATCAAGAGAGAATTCATCTAGATATATTTCTCGAATCTAAACATTCCTCCCCCCCACCCCCCATGTCTTTGTTTTTACCTTTAGTAATGGTTTTATGTAAGCTTAGTTTTACTTTTCATCTCATAGCTTGTTTGTTGTTGCTAAAGCTACTAGCAAACAGCCTGCAGAGTTGGTGAAATACATGTTATGTGCTGAAAATTAAATGATGATGAGCATGAGTGCTATAGCAATCATGTAGGTATAAATCTCCTTTTGCTTATATTTTAATGATTGATTGAGAAAGAACTTACCTTCATTTGCTTAATCATGTCAGTAAATATTTTCAAAGTGTTATTTGAAATAAAACTGCTAATTTAGCCCTATGCAGCACCAAAATGCAATTATAAGCTGTTTAGAAGATTCCATTTCATGATACGAGATGAAGTTTTTGAAACATCAAAGTGAGGTGTGCATGCAGAAAATCTTCAGATTTCTAAGCATAATATTTGGTTTTACCACACATAATTACATGGTAAAAAGAGCGAGGGTTTCCTTTCATGCCATACATAAACACAGGTTTTTGCTAGATGAGATCACTGCAAATTATTGATTCCATGGAGTATATACCTACCTCCTCTAACAAATTATAATTGTCTGCAATCCTTGAATACCTCCTGTTGAGCTTCTTTTGAGGTGCATGTGATTGGGATGGAGCCCCATATATGGGAGGAGGAGGAGCATAGTACTGGTCTGTTGGTAGATATTCAGCTGAATATGGTTGCAGGACAGGGTAACTCTGAGCATATTGTGAAACTGGTGATTGAAAAAAATCATAATTCCATGACGATGAAGAAGTAGACCGAGTTGATGAAGATTGCCTCCAACTGCTCCCTTCCCTAGAAGTAGAACTTTTGGCCCCCATCAGATCAATAAAAAATACCTACGAAAATCTCAAAATTCTTGAAGTAGCCCAACCTCTTTTTCGCTATATGAATCAAAGGAACCTGTACCAATCAATTATCCAGAAATCCAAAACAAAAGCTAAATTTCAATTACAAACCAACAAGACAAAAATCAACAAATTCAACAAGCCCATCAAAATCCATCTCCTAGGAACCTGGAAACCCCCAAATCTTACAAATATTGGTACTCCTCTAGATCAAGATAAAAACGCTCCACAAATGATAAAATATATGAAAATATGAATTCAAGTTGAGTCCTTGAATTTATTAAATGAATGCAATAATAGATCATAACTTCCCATATAATGCATGAAAAGATACAATGGATTGTGAATTCCATAACTCATTCTCCCTCCGTCCCTCTCACACGGATTAAGAAATTTCATTTCATGTTATTGAAAAAGCAATTTTTGCAAAGAATTTTCTTAGTTTACCCCTATTTAATTATCAACAACTAGTAGTAGTATTAAAAATAATGTGATAACTAGGCAAATTAAATACTATGAACCACTTAAACATTACTGCCTTCGAGAACTTTGTAAATGTATTTGGATGATTCCAATAAGTATGTAAATTAAAATCTATACAATTTCAAGATTAAGTGGGAAAAATTGGTTATAACTAGGGAAATTAAATAAGGATATATCAGTAAACGAACAAAACAAATACTTAATGAAGAACAAGACAAGTAAATAAAGTCAAACTTTATAAATGGGAGTAATAGACAAGGCAGCTAAGAGAAAGAAGATGACAAGGTACCTCACCTTCAAATGAACTCTTAAACACCAAGTCTCTTCCCCGAACTTCCAGACAAATACATATTACACTTGTAAAATAGCTAAATATTTGCTGAAATACATTAAACTCCCCAAAGTTTTGAACCGCCTTGACAAGGATAAGCAAGTGTCGTCAAGTGACCTTTCAATTTATATACAGAGAGGAAATGAACAGAAGGTAATTGCAAGGAAAGAGCGAAAAGAAGCATAAATTGAATGATAACTTGGCAAATAAGCAAGAACCTTTAATTCCAGTCAACATCAATCTTTTTCCTTAATAGCTACCAAACTTTTACTTTCCAAACCCCCCTACAAATCATGGATAGATTAAGCAAGCCCTCAAAAGCAAAAGAATCTCATGTTGCTTAAATATACTGTTAACAATTTGGGTTCCATCTATTGTTAACAGGAGCAGTTTTATACCAAGTTAAGAATTGGAATTCCATTCTAAAAGGTTAGAGTAGTCCTATCCTTTATAAATTCGTCAGTATTTTCATCTTTATTCGACTTGAAATTTTATCCCTATATACGTTAAGGGAAAATAAGTTACTTAAATTCAAACATACGGAAGATTCACTGTGGTATCAGAGCAGTCGCATTTCAAGACACGATCTTGTTGGCAGGTTAACAAGGTTGATTTTTAAGATGAACCCTTGACTCAGTAACATACACAAGCATGTTTCTGTACATATAATGCGAGACGGACAGACCTGCGTGATTGAAAAAGATGCTCTTGAACTGCAGAATTTCTTTTGAAAGAGGTGTTGCTAAATTTCAAAGGAGAATCAGAATCATTTGAAAAATGATGATTAATCGGGGGGAAAGCGAAAAGGGAGAAGAACTTTCCAATTACTTTTTAAAGACTGCGAATATTGATGGGCACATGGAAATTACGTGGATGTTTTTGTATGATTGAGAATTGAAAAGGGACTTTCTAAGTGGATTACAGAGATTTGTTTGGACTAGCCGGAAATTATTCGTATACGGTATGATATTCCGGCGAGGCTTACACGCCAGAGATACTGATATGCGTGTCATCATCTTCTGTGAGTGGCATGTTTGGCCAAGGTTAAAACTGAGTTAAAGTCACTTCTTAAATGACT